>PVIY010001393.1:57217-152741 GCA_004026745.1 Myrmecophaga tridactyla | reverse complement strand
TGGTGAACACAGTCAGGACTTCTCTCTCAGCTGGAAGGGCACATGGCAGACACAGCATCATCTGCTAGCTTTTCTCTCCTGGCTTCCAGTTTCATGAAGCTCCCCGGGAGGCATTTTCCTTCTTCATCTCCAAAGGTTGCTGGCTTGTGGACTCTCTGCTTCATGGTGCTTCAGTATTCTCTGCTCTCTCTGAATCTCTTCCATTCTCCAAAATGTTTCCTGTTTTATAGGGCTCCAGAAACTTATCAAGACCCACCCAAATGGGTAGAGACATGTCATTACCTAATCCAGTTTAATAACCACTCGATTAAATCACTTCTCCAAGGAGATGATCTGATTACAGTTTCAAATATACAGTATTGAATAGGGATTATTCTGCCAGTACAAAATGGGATTTAGGTTAAAACATGGCTTTTCTAGGGGACATACATCCTTTCAAATCAGCACACTTCCCAATCAAAAGACAAAGACTGGTAGAATGGATTAAAAAACAGGACCCACCTATATCCTGTCTACAGGAGACTCATTTTAGACCTACCTAAGGACAAAAATTGTTTGAAAGTGAAAAGTTGTGAAAAGATAATTCATGCAAACAACAATAAGAAAAGAGCAGGGATAGCTACATTAATATCCAACATATTAGACTTAAAATGTAAAACAATTAAAAAAGATAAAGAAGGACACTATATATTACTAAAAGGGACAATTCAGCAAGAAAATACAACAATCATACTATGAATGGATTGTATGTGTGTGAATATTTCTCAATAAAAATGATTTTAAAATGTATTGACAAAGTCTCTTGAGTGAGTGGAGAAAAAATATGGAACAAATAAATTTTCCCACCTGGGGAACTCTGGATACTCTCTTAAATATTAGGGATCCCAACTTAATAGACCAAATCCTTGACCTTGAGTCTTGCTCTTTTGAAACTTATTTCTGTAGCAGAGAAGCTAAGCCTACCTATAAGTATGCCTAATAGTTACTTTCAGAGAACCTCTTTTGTGGCTCAGATGTGGCCTTTCTCTCTCTCTAAGCCCAATTCTACAAGCAAAATATTTACCTGCCCCTCTATGTGAGACATGACATAAAGGAGTGTAAGTTTTCCTGGCAATGTGGAACATGACTCCCAGGGAAGAGCCTGGCTCTGGTACTGTGGGATCGACAATGCCTACCTGACCAAAAAGGAGAAAAATAATGTAACAAAATAAGGTATCAGTGGCTAAGAGATTTCAAATACAGTCAAGAGGCTATTCGGGAGGTTACCCTTGAGCAACCCACAGCAAGATATTGCTGATTGCCTATGGTATGCCAACCCCCAATAGTATTCCTGTAATACCTAAAGAATACCCAGGGCTCTATCTGAGACTCTATAACAGTTTCACTCACTAAGTTTATTATAAACCTAAAGCTTTCAGATAGTTCTTAGCCCACATAAGTCCTCAAGCCCAGAGGTGCCAGTCTCTCCAAGAGCATCAACCAGTGGCATTCCCCTAATCCAAAATGTTGACACCCCATTTCAACATGAAGAAGTTAGAATGGTCATTGCCCAAGTATCCCTAATGAATGGGAGAAGGAGCAAAGGAGAAAAGGAGTTGAAACAGAGAAGATAGGATTTAGCAAATGAGTGTGACTACTGATTCATTATATTGATATTTCTGTTTAGTCTTCGGTGTCTTGAAGCATCTAAAAGGAAATACCTGAAATGGTGTAACTGTAACCCCTATTATACTTTGAAATTTGTTCTAAAACTACTTGTTAAAATGTACTTTGAGATTTATCACTTTTTTGTATATATTTTATATTTCACAATAAAAAAAGAGAAAAGTGGAGGGAGAAGTATGCATCTCTACATTAATAGTGGGAGACTTCAACACATCACTCTTCATCCATCTTCAACAGATAGAACATCTAAACAGAAGTTCAGTAAAGGAACAGAGACCCTATAAAATATTATGAGTTAACTAGACCTAACAGACATTTACAGAGCACTGCACTCCAAAAAGCAGGATATATATTCTTGTCAAGTGTTTCTCAAACATTCTCCCAAGATAGAATACATGCTTGGGCACAAACCAGTCAATACATATAAAAATACTCAAATGATACAAAACACTTTCAATGATCATAATGAAATGAAGCTGGAGATAAATAATAGCCAGTGAACTGGAAAATTCCCAAATATATGTAGGTTAAACACAACACTCTTAAACAATCAGAAGCAGAAATCAGTAAATATCTTGAAATGAATGAAATAAGAGCACAACATCTCAAAAAAATGGGATACAGCAAAAGCAATGCTGAGAGGGAAACTTATAGCTCTAAACACCTACTTTAGAAAGAAAATAAGAAATAACATGAAAGGTATAACTGAACATCTGGAGAAACTAGAGAAAAAACAGCAAACTAATCCCAAAGCAAGCAGTTGGAAAGAAACAACAGAGATAGCGTGGAAATAAATGCACAGAAAATAAATAATACAATAGAGAAAATCTATCGATCCAGAAGTTGGTTCTTGGAGAAGATCAATAAAATTGACAAATCCTTAGGATGACTGACTAAGACAAATATAAGAAATATGCAAATAAAATCAGAAAGGAGAAGGGGAAATTACCAAGGGACACTCAAAAAAACAAAAGATCATAATAGGATAAGATGAACAACTGTATGCCAAGAAACTGGACAACTAAGATGAAGTGGACAATGTCCTAGAAACCTACAAACAATGTACAGTAACTCAATAAGAAATAGAAGACCAGAATAAAATATCACAAAATAAGTTTGAATCAGTTGTCAAACACCTCCCCCAAAAGAAAAGTCCAGGACCAGATGGCTTAACAAGTATATTTCATCAAGAATAATGAGGAGAATTAGCATCAATCTGGCTTAAACATTTAAAAAAATTGAAGAACAGGGAACACTACTGTGCTGGCTTGGATTTGTGGACTCCAGAAAAGCCATGTACTTTAATACTCATTTAGTATTGCAGGGTGGGAGTTTTTTCATTTTTCCCATGGAGATGTGACTCACCAGATTAACTTTTGATGAGAGGTAGATGTGACTCCACCCATTCCAGGTGGGCCTTGACTTAAATCCTTTTACAAAGAAAACATTTTGGAGATAGTTCCTTTTTAGAGTCACAAAAATGATAAGAGCCAGAGCCCATGCCACCAGAGACCTTTGGAGATGAAGAAGTAATACATCCCCCAGGGAGCTTCATGAAAGGAGCAGCCTGGAGAGAAAGCTAGTAAATGCCATGTTCATCATGTGCCTTTCCAGTTGAGAGAAACTTTGAACTTCACTGTCCTTTCTTGAGTGAAGGTAACCTTTTCTTTGTACCTTAACTTGGACATTTTTATACACTTGCCTTAATTGGGACATTTCCATGGCCTTAGAACTGTAAACTAGCAACTCATTAAGTTCCCTTTCTAAAAGCCAGTCTGTTTCTCGTATATCACATTCTGGCAGCTAGCAAGCTAGAACAACTACCTAACTTATTCTATGAAGTCAACATCACCTAATACTATAGCCTGATAAAGATACTACAAGGAAAGAAAACTGCAGATCAATTTCTCTAATGAATATAGATGCAAAAATCCTCCACAAAATAATAGCAATTTTGAATCCAACTGCACGTTAAAAGAATTATACACCATGACCAAGTAGGTTTTATCTCAGAGATGCAAGGAAGATTCAACACAAGAAAATCAATAGTGTAATACATGACATCAACAAATTGAAAGGGAAATACCACATGATCATCTTGGTTGATACAGAACTGGCATTTGACAAAATACTTTCTTGTTAAAACACTTCAAAAAGTAGGTATCAAAGGAAATTTCATCGATATGATAAAAGGCATAGATGAAAAACCCACAGCTAACTTCATACTGAATTGTGAGAGGTTGAAAAATTTGTTCCCTGTAAGATCAGGAGCAAGACAAGGATGTTCATTGCCATCACTGTCATTCAACATTGTGTTAGAAGGTCTAGCTAAAGCAATTAAGCAAGAAAAAGAAATAAAACCACTAAAATTGGAAATCAAGAAATAAAACTTTCACTATTTTCAGATGACATTATTCTATAAATAAATTCTGCAAAGTGGTAGGATATAAGATCAACATTCAAAAACCCATAGTATTTCTGTATACTAGTAATGAGCTCTCTGACCAAGTTATTAAGGAAAAAATTCCATTCACAGTAACAACTACAAAATCAAATACCCTGGAATAAGCTTAAACAAGGATGTAAAAGGCCTGTACACAGAAAACTATAAAACATTGCTAAAGGAAACCAAAGAAGACCTAAATAAATGGAAGGACATTCTGTATTCATGTGTTGGAAGGTTAAATGTCATTAAAATGTCAGCTCAGCCCATACTGATCTACAGATTCAATTCAATTCCCATCCAAATTCCAACAGCTTACTTTGAAGAAATGGAAAAGCTAATTACTATATTCACTTGGTAGGGAAAATGGTCTTCAAAAGCCAAAAATAACTTGAAAAAGAAGAATGAAGTGGCAGGTATCAGGCTTCCTGACTTTACAGCATATTATAAAACCATAGGGGCCAAAACAGCATGGAACTGACACAAAGTTAGACATATTTATCAAAGGAATTGAATTGTAAATTCAGAAATATGTTCTCTTTTCAATGGTAAGTTGATTTTTGACAAAGCTCCAAAGTCTACTTCAATAAATGGCATTAAGAGAACTGGATATCCGTATCCAAAAGAATGAAGGACAACCCCTAACTCACTCCCTATAGAAAGATTAATTGAAAATAGACCAAAGATCTAAGTATAAGAGACAGTACCATCAAATGCCTCAAAGAAAATGTAAGGAAACATCTTCAAGGTCTAGTGATAGGTGATAGTTTCCAAAATTGTACACTCAAAGCACAAGCAATGAAAGAAAACATATGTAAATGGGACAACCTCAAAACTGAGTATTTTTCTGCTTCAAGGGACTTTGTCAAAAGGATGGAAAAGGAGTTAACTAAGTGAGAGAAAAGATTTGGAAGCCACAAAGTGATATCCAGAATATACAAAGAAACCTCATGCCTAACAATAAAAAGAAAACAAATAAATGGGCAATAAACATGAATATGCATTTTTCCAAAGAGGAAATACAAATGGCTAAACAGTGCATGAAAAGATGCTCAGCTTAACTAGCTATTAGAGAAATGCAAGTGAAAACCACACTGAGATATTTCACACCCACTATAATGGCTCTTGTTAAACAAACAGGAAACTACAGGTGCTAGAAAGGATGAGGAGAAATAAGAACATTTATTCTCTACTGGCAGGAATGTAACATGGTACAGCCACTATGGAAGATGGTTTGGTGGCTCCTCAGAAAGCTAAGATTAGAATTGCCCTAAGATTCAGCAATCCCAATACTTGGTACATACCCAGAAGAACTGAAAGCAGGCACACAATCAGATATTTATGCACTGATGTTCATAGTGGCATTATTCACAATTACCAAAAATGGAAACACCCAAGTGTCCACCAACTGAAAATGGATTAAGAAAATGTGGTATATGCATTCTATGGAGGATTAATCAGCAGTTAGAAGGAATGAAGTCCTGATACATGCAGCAATGTGGATGAACCTTGAGGATATTATGTTAAATAAAATAAGTTAGCCACAAAAGAAAAAGTGGTGTATGATCTCAGTAATGTGATCTAATTATAATTTGTAAACTCATAAACATGGAGTTCATGGCATAGGTTACCCAGGGGAAACAATGGGGCTAGAGAGTGGGGAGTACTTTCTTAACATGTGCAAGCCTTTTAACTAGTTTGAATTTAAATGTGTGGAAATAGATAGAGGTGATAGTCGTAAATTATTGGGAATATAATTAACAATGCTGAATTGTACATAAATGTGGTTAATAGGGGAGGTTTAGAGTCATGTGGAGGAGGGAAGCTAGAAGTTAAAACATAGGCCTGTATAACACATTAAATTTTGTGGTGGACAAAGATTAACAGTACAAATATAAAAATTTCTCCATGAGCTAGGAAAAAAGTGTATGAAATTATTACAAGGAGATAGTAATAGAATGGTGTATATGAAAAAAACATGACTATTGCAAGCTATCAACTATAGTTAACAGTAATATCTTAATATTCTTTCATCAACAACAAATGTAGGGCGGCTGCCATGGCTCAGCAGGTAGAGCTCTGACCTGCCGTGCTGGAGGTAGATCCCTGGTGCCTCCTGCCCATATGCAAATTAAAATAATAATAATAATAATAATAAATAAACAACAAATGTACCACACCAATGATAGGGGTCAATAATGTGGGGATAAGGGGTGCAGGATGTTTTGGTTATTGTCTCTCATTAAGTCTCAGAAAAAGAATTTTAAGAGCAAAAGGAACTCTTGATGCATGGACCCTTCAGCCCACAGCAACCCCTTCAGCTTATCTTCCAGATGGCAAATGAAGACATCCCAGATAATTAGAAATAGGGTCATAATTCATTTCTGCTGATAACACCCTCCCCTACCAGTGCCTCACCTTGCCTGATGTACGTAGCTGCACATCAAAGGAGAATAGTGCATCAATACCTCAGCAATCTATCATACCCTAAGTCAACAAGGCCTCATCCAATCAAGGGACAATACACCACCTAGTGGGCACCCTCCTCTCCTGGTGTCACTTTCTCTTTAAAACACAGCTCCCAGAAAAAAGGGCCAGGAGCCATTTTTCTTTCCTTTTGCTGACAGGTATCACTGGCTCCTGCCTGCCTGCTTTCTCCCTGCTTTCTTTTCTTCAGTAAGTCTGTTAAGATTTGACTTGCTATCTGTGTGGATTCCTTAAGGACTCCAGGC
Source organism: Myrmecophaga tridactyla (assembly GCA_004026745.1). Lineage (NCBI taxonomy): Eukaryota > Metazoa > Chordata > Mammalia > Pilosa > Myrmecophagidae > Myrmecophaga > Myrmecophaga tridactyla. The sequence continues at coordinate 145,901 of PVIY010001393.1, read as the reverse complement.
CACACATCTCTTTCTTTCTTTTTTTTTTTTTTTTTGAATAATGAAAACATTCTAAAACTGATTGTGGTGATGAATGTACAACTATGTAATGGTACTGTGAGCCATTGATTATATATTTTGGATGGATGATATGGCATGTGAATATATCTCAATAAAATGGCAAATAAAAACAAAATTATAAAGGAACATTCTCAGCCAGGAGTCTATGAGTAATATTTACAAAGTTCTGAAGGAAAGAAAGTGAGTATGTTATACTCAGACAGAATCCTCACATAATGACAGCAAGACAAACTGCTAAACATCATTGCAGAGAATTGAAATCCATGAATCTTGATTGAAAAAAAATGGATATAATATTCTCAGAGGAGAAATCAAACCAAAAATAGTTTGGAATAAAGAATCTCTAACTGAAAGACCATTGGCAAAGATTGAATCCCTTCAAATACAGCAAAAAAAAAAAAAACTTAATAACTGTAAGGACAATAGACATAACATTTTCACATACTAAAATTGTCATAGAAGTAATACAAATTGTGAATTATATTATTCCATAGCAGTTATTTAAATGATAATAAGTAAATTTAAAATGCATAGGTAAAAATAATGACCCAAACATTATATACTTATACTATATTAATTTTCTTAGGGAACTCTTTAAAAGGAAAAATGAAGAATAAAAGTATCTATCTAGCTCATAGCTTATTTGAATTTATTTTTAATTAAATCAAATGATATCATAGGTAAATTTTATTTTAAAGATCCACTTATAATGCCAATCAATACTTCTAAAATTATTAATTCATCTGCATCTCTCCTCCTGTACTATTAGTATAGTAATGAATAGTTTGCACATTGTGTTGATGGTCATTTCAGTATGATTAATATCAGGCAAATTATCTGTCTTTTCTGAATGGCTTATAATGTGTGAATTAGAGTATAATATATATGTTTACAAAAATAAACAGATATGGAATAAAACCTGAGAATTTATATGAATATCATCATATATTCATTTTGAAAAATATTTTGATGAAATATCTGATGTCATCATTTTTAATTTCAATTTTAGTAAGTAGTTTAATTTATAAAATAAGTGAATAAATTTTTTTATATTCGTCATATTATAGTAGGTATTTGAAAATAAACCATTTACAAAAATTACATTTTTCTTTAAGAACAGAAAACCATTCCTGCCAAGGAAAGCACAGCTCACATGCCTGGACTTCAAGCTTCTAAGTGCTGTCTACCTTGGGTTAGGCTTCTGGATAGGTCCTGGATGCTACAGGTGAGAGGAGCCAGGTGAGCCAATAGAGCCCTGCCTGCTGCTGGCCACCTCAGCCCCGTGCTTTGGCACACTCTCCTTCCCTGAGTCAGGTAGGTGAGGGCTGAGGAGTCTGCAACTTCCTTGAGGGGTTGGGCATTGCCCAATTAAGGGATGAGGGATCTGAGCAGCCAATTCTCCATCTATGGAGCAACCTTTATATTAAACATATATTCATGTGAAACATATATTCATATCTGAATGTAAAACATGTTCACATGTGTTCCATGAATTACAGATGCTTTAATGTATCAGGCTTTGTGAACAAGCCTTCACTGAAGGTTATCTCTGTAGACAGAGTGAAGATCTGCTGCAATAGGCTGTGAGAAGGGTGTGCTGTCCCTGTGGTCCCCAGAAAAGTGAAGTCTGAGGCAGGTGTCCTGCTGTGCCTGACCCCCAAGGTTTGAGGTCCCTAGTGGCCAGGAGAGGGTGGGGCTGGGAAGGGCCCGCATTATCTCAGGCCTCTTCATGCAAATTATCTCAGAAATTATTGTTTAGAAAACAGACATTGTTCAACAGTCCAACCTGGAGTGTGCTCACGGATGCAGCATTTCCAGAATTCCAGGGCCTAGTGAGGGAGGAGCACGGGGTAGAGTGAGGAGAAGGTATTTCAGAACGTCCTCCCATGTGAACACTGGACATTCTCAAATACAATGTTTAACACATCCATGCTGACCCTTTAGAATGCAGTAATACTTACGAGGGCTCACTAATGACTGTTTCCAAAGCTCGGAGCAAATCTGCACTTGTCATGGTGTCTATATTCAAGTCCACAGCTACTCCTTTGGCCTTCATGTTCAGGATATTGTCAGGCTGATCACCAAAGAAGGGAATTCCCACCATAGGGACCCCGTGATAAATAGCCTCATAGATCCCATTCATTCCACCATGAGTGACAAACACTCTTGTTTTAGGATGACCTAGTTTGGAAGTTGGGTAAAAAGTAGAGAGAGTTTCATCATAATATATTAACATATGTTCAGAGACTGAAGGGAAAAAACAACAGGATTAATTACTTAAGAAGGAAACATTTTTTATAAAACTAAGCAAATGTAACTTTACTAGGACAGGAAATTACAGCCTAGGAAAGAATGACTTAACAAAAGAAGATTTTACTGGAGTGATGCTGTCTGAACTGAGCCTGGAACTTGAAGAATAATGAGTCTGAACTGACTTAAGTCAACCATAGGAATCATGAATCTATAAAATTGGTGGAGAATTATTGTATTCTATCTGCTTTAAAACAAGAAATAAAATGTGAAACTTTACAATTATTAAATATGTCTTGAATTTCCTTGCTATTAAACATAGGTTACATAAGTTGTCCTTCATACAGCTTTATAGCTTTTCCTCCCAGAAGCCTTACCAAGAAGATCATTCTGGGGTATCCAGTCATAGAGCCGAGTATTGGCTCCTAATGTGGTTGGCTCCTTTCCATTGTATCTCCATAAAACCTGTGGGAGAAAATGAATTTATTGCACAAAAAAAACCCAAAATGATGGCATTTAAGGCTTCAGAAACAGTTACAAATCACAGAATCATAGTTATCTTCTAATTTCAATTTCATAAGAGGTATTCTTTGCAAACAGCGAAGGAAATCGCATGTTTTTTCTTTTTTTTTACTTTTTCTTGTTGTATAATATAACATACATACAAAGCAAAGAAAGAAAAAAGCAACAGTTTTCAAAGCACTCTTCAACAAGTAGTCCAGGACAGATTCCAGAGTTTGTCATGGTCTACCACACCATCATCTCAGATTTTTCCTTCTAGCTGCTCCAGAACACTGTAGACTGGAAAGAATAGATATATTTTTCATCATCATTTTGTTTCTTTTTTTGTGAAAAAAATATACTATAAAAACAATAAATTTCAAAGCACAGCACAACAATTAGTTGTAGGACAGATTTCAGAGTTTGGATAGGTTACAATTCTGCAATTTTAGTTTTTTTTACTCTTAGCTGCTCTAAGATACTGGAGACTAAAGGAAATATTAATACGAGTCAGTAATCATACTCATTTGTTCAACCCTACCATCTCTGTATATGCCATCCTCACCTTTGATCTTTCTGTCCCACTCTTTAGGGGTATTTGGGCTTTGGCCATTCTAAATTTTTCATGTTGGAAGGAGCTGTCAATAATAATGAGGTAAGAAGATGGAACTATCTGATGTTCTAGAGAGGCTGGGCCCTCTAGGTTTCAGTACTTATCCAGGGACCCATTTGGAGATTGTGTTTCTGGAGAGTTACCCTACTGCATGGAAACTCTGTAGAATCTTTCATATTGCTCTTTATGTTCTTTAGGATTGGCTGGAATGGTCCTGATTGGGATTTGGCAAGTTATGATAAGTAGCAATGTCTAACTGAAGCATGAATAAGAGTAACTTCCAGAGTAGCCTCTTGACTCAATTTGAACTCTCCCAGCCACTGACACTTTATTAGTCATACTTCTTCCCCCCCTTTTGGTTAGGTTGGAATTATTTATTCCAGGAAATAGAATGATTCTTTGAGCCACCTTCTTATTTAATGGACTACTAATAGTCTATTAGCTATAGTATTATCATTTTGACAGTTATGATTTATAAGATTTGTGTAGTGAGATTATAAATGAAGAATGAAAAAAATAAATTAGTACTGGTTTAATCAAAGCACAGAGTTAAAATTATTGCAGAAAAAATGAATGTGTAAATTTAAGTCACTGGCCCATGTTCATTCTTTTTTTTTTTTTTCACATGGGCAGGCACCGGGAATTGAACCCAGGTCCTCTGGCATGGCAGGCAAGCATTCTTGCCTGCTGAGCCACCATGGCCCACCCCATGCTCATTCTTATGAATCAAGTTTAGCATTTTTGAACAAAGTCATTTTGAGAATTTTAATTTAACAGCTGGGGTCATGAGATTATAGGGGCCATATTAGAAAATAAAAAGAATGCTTTAATCTATCAGGGTTGGGCATTGATATTTAGAGCAGACAAAAGAATTTCTGTATAAAATTACATCACTGGGACATCCTCACTCTCACATTCAGACATAACATTTTTCATAAATATAATTTGCTTTATATTTTGTGTGTGTCTTTTGGGTGACTGGTTTCCTTCCTTTCCCCCTTCCTTAGTTCACCCTATCTCTCCTCTTTCTTTCCTTTATCATCTTAAAAAAGAATTGTGAGAATGAAAGAGGGATTTGCTTTCATTGTACTGTTCAACCAAGATTCTTGTTAAGATATGAACCTCTGTTACACGCTTTTTTTACTGTTTGGGAAGTCTATTGGACTAATTGGGGTTAAATAATAAAGAAACGTATACCTTTAGCTGAAGATATTTAAACACAAAATCAAAGTTTTAACATCCTCAATTAGCATACTTATTATCATAATATTTCATGCACTTTAACAAAATACAGAAATAAAAAGAGCTCTTAGATATTCCATGAATAATAGTATCCAAAATGTTAAAATTCAGAAATTTAATGATAATAATCTAAGATTTATTGAATATCATAAGAAACAAAATTCATATTGTTTGATTTTAATATGTTGAATAACAATTTTGACTGTAGAAAACTCTATGTAGAAAGACTAAATGTATCCAATTACTGCTACTTCTCACCCAACTATATATGGATAGAGTCCTAAGAATGCCTAGAGAGGTGGAATATATTCTTGAACATAATTCCCATCCACTTCTAGTCATTTTAGCTCTCCTTTCCCAGACCATGAAGTTAAAATACTTCAGAAATTTTGTGAGTAGTCAGGTCAGGCCTTATTGTCAATGTTAGTAGGGGTCTAATGCTTTCATGTCTATTGCCTTTAAAATATGTGACTATGAAAATATATTTTCCCAGTAATTCCAAGGCTGAGTAGACAAATTATCAAAATTTCCTAAATACACTACCTTAATATTTAATAAAGTTTTACATCATGCTCTTGCTAGTTATGCTAATTCTATAATGATACCCATATTCATCTCGGAGAGCACTGATGACCATACTGTCTTTGCAATTGTTGTAATAGCTGTCTGTGGTGACCTGGGGCTATGCAACCCAGAGAAACATGTTCTTAGTCTTAATCTGTTCCAGTGGGTGTGAACCCATTGTAAATAGGACCTTTTGATGAGGTTACTTCATTTATGGTGAAGCCAAACTAATCAGGATGGGTCTTAATCCTATTGCTAGAGTCCTTCATAAAAAAGATAAAATGCAGACACACAGAGAAAACTACTAGAGATTGGAAGGCAGTAGAGCCCAGATAAGCCAGGATAGTCCATCACATGCATTGCTATATGACAGAAAAGCTGAAGACCAAGAATCAGCAACAGCTAGCTCCAGAAAGCCAGTAATCTGGGAGAAAGCATCACTTGATGACTTCTTTATTTGGAATTCTGGCCTAACAACCAGGAGTCAGTAAATTCCTGTTGTTAAGGCAAACCATTGCATGGTTTTTGTTTTTGCAGCCAGGAAACTATAAGTTTTTGTTACCGGCAAGTGGGGATGCAGCTATTACAAATACCTATAATGTAGAAATGGGTTTGGATTTGGGTAATGGGTAAAGGCTAGAAGAACTGTGATGTATTTGATAAAAAGGTCTAAAATGCTTTGAAGAGACTGTTAGTAGAAATATGGATACAAAAGTTACTTAGAAAGAAAGGATGATTTTGTTATTGGAAGTTGAAAGAAAGGTGATTCTTTTGTAGAAACTAAAACAATGTCAACAAGATAAACTGTTGTAGTAACCTTCTGTGGAATCTGGGCAAGGGCAGAGGCAATAAGATTGGCCTTTTCATCTGTGAGGTTTTTGAACAATGACCCAAGAGAAAACACCACAATACCATCTTCACCTGAGCTCTGGACAAATTCTTCCATTTCCTGCAGAGAAAAAAAAAATTCTATTATAAAGGTATATCATCAAAGGAAAAAAAAGAATAAGGTTCACATACATTTCTTAACTTGAAGATTCAAGCACATGCAAAAACCATTGTTAGAAAGGCTCTATTAAAAGTAAAAACATCTAATTTCTATAGGAGAAAATATATCTTTGATATTTATATATTTATGGCTTAAATATATGATCAGTGATTACTAGGAAATCATTAAATCAAATAATTATATACAAGCAGTAGGTGATAAGGTGGTAGCTCTTTTCCTGGTTGATGGACACTGTTATCCCACAGGTTTAAATATCTCAAACAGCCCAGTTATTCATAAAAACATTACTTGGAAGCAAGACCAAGGAAGGTTCCTGATGTAGGCTTCTGAAATTATTGGCAAGCTATTTTTCAATCAATAAATTATTACCAAACTGATCATCTTTCCTTTCAGACAGGGTTTCAAGATTATTCTTCTCAAGTTTCTACTTCCCCTGATTAATCGGGCTAAGGCAAAAATTGTTAGAAATTGAAAATAATATTTTAAAAGAAGATGACATGGTTAATGGTACTATAATATAAAAATATTATGAGACTATGCTTCTTTGTCCCAACTGAGAGGAACACTGGCTTCATGTCTTACTTTGAGCTTTATTCCATAATTGATATGTTATTCTGTTACCAGTTACACTTTGCAAGTTTGGCACTGCAGTCTTTGGGTTTAGAGGCATACACGTCATAATCTATGTGAATGCTACCTTCTAAATATATGTAATATGCAACTTTTTGTAGCACCTCTGGAGTTATCATGATTCTCAATTTACACTTGTTAAAATTATTGGAGTAGAAAAAATATATGAGGTGAAAGAAGAATGCATTCAATTTGCTTAATGTTAGGGAAATATCTTTGAAGACCCAGGAATTTTTGCTTCCTATTTTGGTTCATTTATTCCAGACAAATGTCTGTGTGTATTTGTGTGTGGGTCTGTGTGTGTTTGTGTATAAATGTATAGACAAATATACATATGAGTCAGCTGAATTTTGGCTTTTTATTTCACTATATCCAAGTGCTATTTTTATTTTTGTACCCCCAGTGCTATTTTTATTATATGTGTTCATTGACTGACATAAATCATTCAGAAGAGTTATAAACCATGGTTGGTATTCAGACTGCCTAAATCTTTATCAATAGGTAAACTGAACTTGAAAGGGAATTTATTTTTTTGCTCTCATGCATCATTTATCTTATTTATTTTTGTGAAATCATGAGATTTGTGTGATGTATTTGTGTGTATTGGGGAGTGGTGGAGGTGGGAGGCTGGGGAGGTAGAAGGACAAGCATAATAATGTGTAATAAGAGATGATCTACAAAGCCAAGATAATGCAATATCAATTTATCTCCGATTGGACAGTGGTTCATTTTCTCCTATAATACCAGCTGTCAGTCGAGCTTGGTTTACAAATATAATTTCACTGTTAAGGAAAGGATACTTAGAATCCTAAAATTAGAATTCATACATCAATATGCATCTGATCATAAAAGGAAATTAAGAATTCTCCTGGGAAGAACACTAACCCTAATACATTCTTAAAGAGATTTTGCTCATTTTCCTACAATACAAGTAAATAGCATCTATATTCCAACTGCCTATTGATAATTAAATACAGTATTCTTATCATGCTTAGCTATTACACTCTTTGATTCTCAATACTGTTACCTTCCAACATTCCTGGCACCTTACAGTTATACTTTGGTGTATGGTACACAATTTTCTTTTTCACTACAGAAATTAAGCTGATAAAGAATCAATCCAACATTTGAGTCTCTCATTTCTATGAATTCTACTTTATGCTGATGAATTTCAACCTATTTCTATTACCCTTGCTGAGACTGAGATTGTGAACTATCGAAATGATTTCTAGTAGACTCCCCTTGAAAACTGAGTTGTCTCCTCACAGTGATTAGATCCACAATGAACTCATCATCCTTAGCTCAAAGAAGATTTTCCAACAAATATTTCTTATCACAGTAAAATTCAGCAGAATCCAAATAAACCTGCATGATGGAAACTGAGGAGTCCTACTGAATCTCTAACTACACTCAGCACTTCCTATTACCCACTAAATCTATGGATCTAACCCAAAGTTCTTCTGAAAGCAATTTATCTCTTTCCTATCATGATAAATACCCATGTAAAGAACTCTGCTGTGTTTGCTAGTCTCCTAGTGATTTCTGTGGTTCTAGCTTCCTGTCCCTTCAATCTATTTCCTTTATGTTAGCCACAAAGACATTTTTAAGAAGTGTCCATGTCACTCCACTCTTCTGCTTAGCATTTCAATGTAACAACTAACATACTTATTATTACTCATAAGAGCATCTGTGACCTGGAAAATAGAACTCGAATGACAATCTAAAGTTATTTAACCATTGTGTCCGTTATTGAGGCAGCGTTCTTTAAAAGAAAATAAGCATCACATATAGAGCTATAAGGTATATAAAATCCTCTAATTTAATAGACTTACCTCAGGTAAAGGTTTGGCAGACTTGCAGTGCAATCCTCCCACAAATTCAAAATTAGGTAAGTATGGGCGAGGATATTCAAAATCCCAATATGTTCGGATTAGCCAAATTTCAGCTTTTCCCACAGTCTCACATAATGTAGTGGGTCTTCCTGGAGGAAATGAAGAATGGTAGGTAGAAGAATTGGCATAAAAAATCAAAGGAAGAAAGAAGAAGAGTGGAGGGAAGAGAGAGATAGTGATAGATGAATGGAGGACAGGACAGAGGGAGGGAGGAAGGAATTTTGGTTAGAAAAAGTATAGCTATATGTAAGTGTATAGTCACCACAATAAGTTCAGTTAAAATTTAACCACATCACCAAGCTACTGATGATTTTACTACTTATTTTTTTCTCTCTGATTAAATTTCACATGATAGATCAGCCACAATGTATCTGTACCAAATCACCTCTCAGCAATTTCCAGTCCCAAGTCAGGAATATGCTTGCTTCAGTTTTTTGAAAGATCCCACCAGTAACAGTTCCTGCCTTCTTCTCCTTGGTCAATTCCATCATCTGTACTAAAAAACACTATTTTATGAGTAACAATCCCCTGTGTAATTCACACCCACGTCAATCCTCGTTTGGAATTTAATGTACATATGAACATAGCATTATCACATGCTTACTTTAATTTTCTCTTCAAATTATGGTTTTTAAAAGGGGAGCAGATAATAGATGTTATTCTTAAATTATGTACAAAATTAGGGCATTTGCAAATTACCATTTAAATCATTTCAATAAACAGAAAACATTTTTTCAACTGAGAAAAAGAAATGAAAATATCCGTTTGTGGTCATAAATGTCAGTACGATAGCACATTTTTTTTTTTTTTCACATGGACAGGCACTGGGAATCGAACACAGGTCCTCTGGCATGGCAGGCAAGCATTTTTGCCTACTGAGCCACCATGGCCCGGGTAGCACATTTTTACAGCTATCACATTTTAGTGTTTGGAGTTATGCCTTAGTTAATATAGCACAATTACTTGTTTTGATAATGAAAAAATCATAACCTAAGGACAATAAGATTGAGATTGTTAGAGATTGGATAAGAAATTAATTTCCCAGCTTTCAGACCCAATGTGTTTATATCCTCAAGGTATCTTTATCTATGTATGTGACATCCTACTGTCATTATCAATATCCTAGTGAATTCGATCTATATGACATTAAATTGCATGTTAAGAAACTCTGACCTTAAAGCATTGTCTAGATTTCTGTACTAAAAGTAGCCATTCACAATGACTTTATGATAAGCATCCAAATAAGAGAAAATAAAATTACACATAGAATAGAAAATTGATAAATAAATTCATTAGACTTACTTGGGATAATATTCTATGAAACAAGAATACAAAATTAAAATTGATGGTTAGACCTTTCCTTATAATTATATTATTCACATAAAATTTGATCATAAAAACAATGGATAGTTATATAAATTAAATTTGAGCTATCACATAAATATTGTTATTAAGTGAATCCATTACTTTTAGTCTACACAGTGAGTCACATGATATGCGTATTAACTGCAAGACATTCTTGAGGGTAGCATCAATGTATGACCAAATTCTTTTCTCCAGATGAGGCAGACTGGAAGGAACTTTACTGGGTGACAATTTTCAATCTTTCAAAGGTAATTCATATTACCTTTTTGGATATACAGAGAAAACTCTTCTAGTCTTCCAAAGTTATGACATTCTTGCCAAAGCCATTTAAAAAAAACTGATATGAACAATTCTTTTTTTTTTTTGATGGACAGGCACCGGGAAATGAACCCAGGTCTCCGGCATGACAGGTGAGAACTCTGCCTGCTGAGCCACCATGGTCTGCCCATGAACACATTTTTATTGCATTTTTAAAAAGGGATATATCTTATTCTCCACTTCACTGAAACCTTCTCTCTAGATGGAATAAAAATATATTTTCCTAACCTTATGAAGAAAAAACTACTCTCTAAGTGATGTAAGAGTAATAACATATCCAGTTGCTGGATACCTGAGTGACTTTATAAGCAGAAATTGCTGTCTTCCTTTGAGCAGTTGCATAAAGAGAAATATATTTATGTACAACTTAGAGCATGGTATCTGTTTTCTCTTTTTCACTGCCTCTTATACTGAGAGGTTATGTTGGTTAATTTAGGTGAGAAGCTTTAACCGGGATAATGCTAATGGATATTCTGAGAAGAGTTAAAGTTTGCGTATATTTTGAGGGTATAGCTGATATGAATTTCTGGCAAATTGTTTGTAGAATAGGAGAAAAAGATACATTTGACACATATATTTTTCATTTGCATAATGGCCAAACTGAGTTTCCATTAAATCAAATGGAGAAGATATCAGGAAGAGCATGTTTGGGGTGGGGTTTGAGCTGGAGCTCATGTTTAATAGCAAAATTATGAAATGCTAGTTGACATGCAAATATAGATGTGGAGTATACAGTTGGACTTATAAAGCTGCAGTACAAGAGAGAACATGCCATAAAGAAATGCTAACTTTGGGGGACTTCAACTTAGTATTTGTAATTTATACCCTTTCATTGGATGAGGTTATGATATGACTGTATATAAATTGAGAATATAAGGTTTAAAAACAGAAAACTTAAAAACCCATAAGCTTAAGAATAGAATGTGTACTTAATACTTTCTACATTTTTTATATTATTAAGCAATATAGGAGAGATGTTGGTTAACTCCAGGGACTTTTAAATATACAAAGAACTTGGTCACTAAAACTATAGACAAATCTTTAACTGCCTACCAAGTAGAATGGAAACACTCAAAAAAAAGTTTAATGCCCAAATAGTCCTAATTAAATAATAAAGAATCAAATAAATTGAAAATATCAGAGAAAAATAAAACATATGAAAGAATTGTAAAAATAAAGTACATCAATTAGGCCAATTTATATAAACAGAAAAAATTTCCAGGTTAATGGCATTGAACTAACATTAAATTAACACATTCAGGCACAAACTGACCAAGAAAAACACATCTAAATATTAGTGCAGCATTTAACTTTTATACAAGTATAAAAAAAAATGGGAAAAATAAAGAAAATGAAACAAACAAACAAAAAACACTCTATCAGATAGAATTAACAAAATAAAAAGGGTGGAAATAATTTGAGAAATAGAAAGACCATGAACAAATGTTGGAAATTAAATACAATTATTTCTACAATAAATTCAAATTGATAAAAATTATCTGGTACCATCACAGAAAACATTATATTGAAAAAAATTCAGTTATAGTCTGGTCAAAAGGGGCAACATCTAATACTTTATGACATAAAAATGTAAAATAAAATGATGAGAGAATGTATCACAGATATACTTACCAAGAAAAAGAAGATGCAACTATATTAATATTAAAAATAATTTGTTTTTAGCTCAGTAAGGATTACCAGAAAGAAAATGTACCCTAAAAATAACAAAATATTTTCAGTTCACTAGGAAGCTGACAGCTCCACATGACGATGCAGCTAATACTATAACTTTAATTCCTATAAAGCAAAAGTGACATTTAAGCAAGAAACTTTAATATCCACCAAAATAAAGATTTTATCACAGATACTTCAGAAACTGATATGTATATATCTATGACTATAAAATATTCAAAATTGTTATCACACAGACCATATTCCTGAGTACAATCCATTGGAAATTTGTAGGAGTTAAACGGTTGATGTTTAACCTAAAGCTTGCAGACACAAATCTATGAGGAAATGCAGACTTGAGCTTTCAGGATCTGGAACATCAATAGAAGCTGAGATTCACAGATAAAGCACAATGAGGTGTGGAAGAGACTTGCTTAAGGGAAATGAACATTCTAGCCTTAGAAGTATTTACTTCCTGGCACTTGTTTTTGCATTGGATAGCTTTGGCATGCAAACAACCTTTATCACCTTTCTTTCTAGTATATAATTTTGTACTTGGCTGAAAATAAACTTGTCTGAAGACTGATGTCTCCGAGGATCCCCTGATCACTTTCTCTCTCTCGTTTTTTTACTTTAACACTCCTTAGGGTCATAGCTGCAGCCAACAGAAATTAATAGAAAAGTTCCATGCGGTAGATTTATTACATTAATGGACTCAAATGTTCATACTTCTCTGCATTCATGCCCAAATTATGAAATAGTGCTTGAGTATTTCTACTTTTATCTTTGACTTCTGTTTAGCCTACTAAACTGCCAAACATATAAATGTCTCAGGCAAGAGGAGAGATCACAGATCAGATCCACACTTGATCATGGTTGAATGTAAGCCCATTAGAGGCTAAAATTACCCTGTAAATGCATAGACTTGTGCACATTAATAAATGACTGTTCTTTGAAGCTACTCAGTTTAGGGCACTATGTTACAAAGCATTATTGTCACAATAGCTAAGTGATACTTAAACTTTAAAATTGAAAGACTCATTTTGCAGCGCAAAAACCAGGAACAAGGCCGCAGGCCTCCAGGAATGTTCCGCGAAGTTAGAACAGGCTGAGACTAAGGATCCGTAGTTTCGGGAAGCAGGTTTTATTTGCTATGGCCATAGGGCTCAGTGAGTAACCTCTGAAAGTCTGAGCCCCGAACAAAAAGGCAACCTTAGCTTTTATAGACTCTTTGACATGTTAAAGACAAGGTAAACAATTGGCTGATTTAAGTTGAGAATGGCCCAGAGCTGAACCTTTGAGGGGCCCCCACCCCAGGAATGTTTTCTTTTGCCTACGTGCATCTTCACCAGTTACTGAAGGCTAAGGGAAGGGGTTTCTATACCAGGAAATGTGCCTTATCTCGCTTGCCTGCAAGGAGAGGGGGTTTGGGGATTTTCTACAGAGAGCACAGCTAAACCAGAAAGAGGGGAAGGCCTGCCTTCTACAATTTCACCTCTCTCTTGCCAAAAGCAGAAATCAGAAAATATTTAGACCTGAGTGGATATACAAATATTAAAAATAAGATGTTGTAGAATATAGTAAATATGGAATTTGAAAAAAACTTTGTTTTTAATAATTATTAAATAAAAGAATACACTTAAGCAATCAGCAAAAGAACATAGTAAAACTAAAGAAAAGGAATTAAATAATTAAGAAAAAAGATGGTTTTAGGAAAATAGAAAAGCAAAAGCAAGTCAATCTTGTTAATAAAACAGATGCTCTGATCTTTAAAAAATGTTTAGCTAACTCAATTTGGTAATATATTAAAAGAAGAAGGCATGGAGGTGTTAGTTCCATACTTAGAAAGAAATAATACTTTAAAATATATAAAATCAAAAGTATAACACCTTATTAACAGTCAAAGAAAGAAAAAATAATCATATCAAGCAATAAAAAATTTCAATATTCATAATTTCAAAAGGTATTAGTAGATTGGGAATTGAAAAGAATTTTTTTTGTCTGATGAAAGACAACCACCAAAAGTTTCAATGGAATTTAACATTAATATTGACTTAGTGGAAGCATTCCCATAAGATGAGTACAGTCAATAATATGCGTGAATAACAACTTTAATTTAATAATGTCTTAATTTACTGCAGTTAAAAAAAAAGAGAATAGGAACACAAGATATCTAGTAAATCTAAACATCTTTGCAGATTATATGACTATCATGAAGCATAACCCAAAATAAATAGGTAAATTATAAGGTTTTATGTCAGTTTGGTAAGTTTGTTGGATACAAAAACAATATGGAATAGCAATTTCAATTTCTAAGCTCTGGCATCAATCAGAACATTTGATACAAAAATAAAATTAATCTTAAAAATATTTCAATAATTTTGCTATATAAGCCTTTTATGTTAGAATTATAAAAATCTTATTGAAAACCATTATGCAGAAATTGAAAAGACAGGTATAACATATTCATGTATAGGAAAAACAAATTCATAAAGATGTACATTTTTACCAAAGCAATCTACAGATTCAATGTGAATGTCATTAAAATCTCAAAATCTCAAGTTTTATAAAACTTGAAATTTTATAAATTATAGAAGTGACTGCTAAGGTAAGAGTCAAGCATTATTAAGGGGCTCTGGAAAAAGACTCTTTAATAAATAATGATGTAAAACTCCATATTCCACTGTAAAGGAAGGAAGGAAGAAAGGTGGGAGGGAAAGAAGAAGAGAGGAAAGAAGGATTATAGTGAAGAAGGTGGAGGAAAGGAAGGGCAGTAAATTGAAAAGGAAAAAAATTCCAAGTACAAGTAAACCTTTAAATTCAAAACAATATGTGAGGAAATAGTAATGGTTTGAGGATGGGAGAGGATTTTTTCAGTTGTGTGGAAGAATGCCATAAAGGAAATAATTAATTAGTTTGATTACATTATATTTAAAAACTGCAATGCAATTTAAATTACGACATAACAAAAGAGTGGGAAGATACATCATAAACTGGGAGACGGTATCTGCATTCATAAAATGACAAAAGCTTATCTAAAATATATAAATAATTTCTTAAATCAATCTTATTTTACATTTTAGACACTTTTTGGAAAGTATGATTTTTTTTACACTTAAAATATGTAAAATATTTTCCTATGTATATATTACTTTAAGCATTCAAAAGGTACTGAAAATTTATTTGAAATATGTATCACAGAGAAAGGCTTAAGTTCCCTAAATGCCAGAACATTTAGAGATCAATAAGATTCTCAGCCCAATATAAAATTACACAAATGAAACCACCCTCAAGAAAGGTCTCAGAATAAAGCTTAAATAGTTGAATAATTTTGGGTGGCAACATGGCCAGATACATGTATAAAGAGTTCCAGACACCATATTTTGTAAAAGCAAAAAGTTGAGAAACACAAGTAGCATTCTGCACTAGACTAGCTAAAATTATCCATTCATACAAGGCAATAATATGAAGTCAGTAATGTTACTTTTAAAAGGTTGAGGGGGAAAGATAATCAAGTCTATAGTAGGTAAACAAACAAACAAACAAACAAAAGAGGTAAAAATGAATATCTAGCAATTGATCTTGTTTGGTAATAAGGAGAATCAAAAGACATACACAATATTAATGTTTAATAATACGTAGAAAAATCTTGATATGAAGAAAAGTAAAGTTAGTAGTGTAAATTTAGGGGAAAACAGCGATGAAATTGAATTTAATTGTATATACATTCTTTTCATGTGTATTTGTTAATTTTACTATGATATTAAGACTGAAATTATGCATATTCAGTCAGATTTGCCTAGTGAAGAACATGAGAATACACAGGAATGAAACCAATAAGAACACTTGTAGCAAAAGAAAAACTGCTAAAGATGATAGAGTTAAAAATTTGCCATATATCCTAAGGATAAATTGAACCACTATTTATGTGTGTGTGTATGTGTGTATATATCCTTTTTCCTCTATTTATTTGTAATATGACAAATTCATTCAATTCTTTGCCCTAGTAAACTATGGTCTGGAACTAGGATAGCCTCCATAGTTTTCAGAATAAAGAGAAAATTAAAGGTTGTTCTAGCCAAAGTGTCAATGCAGAATATATTGTTTCTTTAGAATTGCTATTCTTTGGTTATTGTAATATGTGTTGGAGAGCCAATCAATGCTTTTGTTTTCTTAAAATAA
Source organism: Myrmecophaga tridactyla (assembly GCA_004026745.1). Lineage (NCBI taxonomy): Eukaryota > Metazoa > Chordata > Mammalia > Pilosa > Myrmecophagidae > Myrmecophaga > Myrmecophaga tridactyla. Next base: position 129,604 of record PVIY010001393.1, on the reverse strand, counting down.
TGCCTCTCTTGCTTGAAACAGATATATGAACAATTGTAATCATTTTTTTGATTCATCTATCCATCAACAGGTATTTAAATGGAAAGTTCAGTTCTGGAAAATAAACCAGTAAGCAGAAAGGATGATTGATGTTCCCAAGCCAGAGCTGACATATCTCCTGACAGTGCAGCATCTGGCTATCTTCCAGAGGCCACTCCCTGGCAGTGTGTTAACTGTGCAGCCATGAGATGAAAGGACTCCTTGAACAAAACACATGGTATTCTATAAGGATTTGCACTAAAAACTTTTCTTAATCTCATAAGACATGTAATTATTACTTTATCAAAGCTCTAAGGAGATGAATTCTCCCACATATTTTGAGGCATGAAAATAAGTAAGGCACCAAAAAATTCATGTACCTTTTTATCTCAGTCAATGAACCAACAAAAAACTGTCTACTAATAGGCATGATATTATTTATACCGATATACATTCAGTGGGAATCAAGTGAAAGAAGGAAAAAATAATGCCCTGAAGATTCTCAAGCTTTTATATGTGTTTTATGCCACTAAAAATGAATCTCTGTGTTTTACAGAGAAGGTTAATGATGTCTTAGATATGCAATGTTAGCCCTAGAATTTTCTATGGAGTGGTGGTGGCAGAGATCTCAATTGTGTAAACAAGAAAGATAGAGTGAGAAAATATTTATTATTCAATGGAACCCAAATAAAAGGGGATGGGGGGTGATGTCATCAACAGTGTGATATAAATCATTCCCTGAAAAGGTGTCCCCAAAGATTTGGTAAATCAAAGGATAAATTTCACTTGCTTAGAACTCTATAAGAGGTAACAAGTGTAGATGGACTTCTGTGGTAGTTAGATTCAGTTGTCAACTTGGCCAGGTGAAGGTGCCTAGTTCTGTTGCTGTCAACATGAGCCAACAGTAGGTGAACCTCATCTGTTGCTGATTACATCTGCAGTCAGCTAGGAGGCATGCCTACTGCAGTGAATGATGTTTGATTTAATTGGCTGGTGCTTAAATGAGAGAGCACAACGTAGCACAGCCTAAGCAGCTCTGCATTCCTCATCTCAGCACTCGCAGCTCAGCCCAGGCCTTTGGAGATGCAGAAAGAAGTCACCCTGGGGAAAGTTGTTGGAACCCAGAGGCCTGGAGAGAAGGAAGGCCAGCAGAGACCATCCTGTGCTTTCCCACCTAAGAAAGAATTTCAGTGGAAAGTTAGCTGCCTTTCCTCTGAAGAACTAACAAAATAAATCCCCTTTTATTAAAAGCCAATCCATCTCTGGTGTGTTGCATTCTGGCAGCTAGCAAACTACAACAACTTCATAAATGCTGAATTGAATAAACAGGAAAATAACAGATAAGAAAATTCCATCCATGACTGTGAGTCAGTACCCATTACCCTCTCCTTCAGTCAATCCTGCTCAGCTTGGGAGTCACACAGAGGCAGCATTGACCAGGTTCTCCCACTATGGACAGATACTGTAGAGAGAGTCACAATAGGGAGTTAGAACTGCATGCACATTCAGGCACAGGGACCTAAGTCCTCAGAGACCCAGGCAGAACACAAATCATTGAAGATATCTATATACAAAAGGGTCCTCAGAAGATATAACACAGAGTGAGAGACCAGAATAGAAAGTCCAGCAAGAAATATTGTTTCCTTACACAATCAAATTTTAGTTGGCTAGGCCATCTAAAGGCATTATGAATTTTCTAAAGTGAGTTACCTTTCTGGATTGACACCATCTGACTCCCTGGGGTGGGATACATTAACAGAGAAGAAACCAGAAGAAGAAAAGGCATACAAAAAAAGGGGGGGGGGGTGGTTGATTTAAACTGAACTATCGTAAGATAGGATGGGTCCCAGACTGAAAAGTATAAGAAAAGTGGGGCACTGTTCAAGGGAAAGAATTTAAATAAATCATAGTAGCTGGGGAACACATTGAACACAGCAAGATTCCCAGAGAAGAATCAGAGGAAAGGAAGCTTACACTTGGGGGGGGGGCGTGAAACAATTGCACAAAAATTGCAATCTTAAAAACTGTACCACATATCCAGGGCAAGAATCAGATGAAGAAGCACTAGGAAAATCTAAACAGTTAGCATGAGCAATTCTAAACATCTAGAATAAGTTAGACTATGCATAAAGAACAGCCTTAATCCAAAGTCAATCAACAATAAAACCCCTAAAGAAGAGGGAGAAATAGACATTCAGAGTGTACTCAAGACACTCAGACGCATAGACATTAGCAAAAATTATATCATACTAATAAATAGGAAGATATGACTCAGTTAAAGGAATGAATAAAATTTCAGAGTCTCAGAAATTGGAACAACTACTCAATGATGTTCAGACAAATCTCCTTAATTCAAGGAGATGATGGAAAATATGCATGAAGACAATGTGTGAGCATAAAGAAAAATTTGAAACTATAAAAAGAAACAGAACAGGAATTATGAAGATGAAAGGCACAATAGTAGAGATTAAAAATGCACTAGAAGCATACAACAGCAGATTTGAAAAGACAGAAGAAAGAATCAGTGAAATAGAAGACAGATGAATTGAAACCTTATAGCAGAAGAACAGATAGAGAAAAGTATAGAAAAAATTAAGCAGTGTCTCAGGAACTTAAGTGACAGCATGAAGCACAAAACATTTGTATCATGGGTATCCCAGAATGAGAAGGGAAGTTTAAAGGGAAGAATGAATATTTGAGAAATTTATTGCCAAAAATTGCCCAAATCCTTTTAAAAGACATAAATATATATGTACAAGAAGTGCAACGCACTCTAAAAAGAATAAATCCCAAGAGACCTACTTAATGATACACACTAAGAAGAATATTAGGTGCCAAAGATAAAGTGAGAATTTTGACAGTAGCAGTAGAGGAGGGATTCATCACATATGAGGGATTCTCAATAACACTGAGTGCTAATTTCTCATCAGAATTGTGGAAGCATACAGGGAGTGGTAGGATATATTTAAGGGACTGAAAGAGAAAAATCTCAGCTCAAATTTTCTTGCCGAGCAGAATTGTCCTTCAAAAATGAGGATCAGTTCAAAATATTCATGTATACACAAAAACTGAGAGAGTTCATCAACAAAGGACCTGTCCTACAAGAATTACTAAAGTGAGTTCTGCAGTTTGAAAGGAAGAAACAGGGGAGAGTGGCTTGGGGTCATGTGAATAAATGAAGATCATCACTGAACATGTAATGCAAAGAGTAAATGCAAAACCCATAGCCCTGTATCCTCAATATATAACTCTTCCCTTTCTTCATACAAAAATTAGATTATAATTGAACAAGATAAAGGTATAATTCCTGATCACAGATATGTAAAATATAAAGTGGTACAGTGAGGCAAAAACAACATAAAGAGGAGAAACAGGGATATGGGTTAAGAGAACGTATATGTTATTAAAGTTAAGTTGCTATCTTTTAAAATTGGTGAGTAGGGGGATGTAGGCTGTGTATTATAAACTCCAGAGAAAATAGAATGAAAATATTTAGAAAATATGCAGAAACAGAAGTGAGAAAGGGCTAAGTCAGATGCAGCACAAAAGATCAACTATACCAGGTAAAATGTTGCAATAAAGGTAGAGAAACTGGTCTGTAATTTTCCTTTCTTGTAGTATCTTCATTTGGCTTTGGTATTTGGGTGATGTTGGCCCTAAGAATGAGATGGGTATAGTTCCCTCCTCTGTAATGTTTTGGTAGATATTGAGCAGCATTTATATTAATTCTTCTTGGAATGATGGGTAATATTCCCAGTGTAGCCATCTGGCCCTGGGCTTTTCTTTGTTAGGTTTTTGAAGACTGGTCCTTTCTCTATATATATATAGAAAGGCCCCAAAATCTACAACAAACATCCTAGTGTTAATAAACAAGTTCAGCAAAGTAGCATGATACAGGATTAACACATAAAAATCCACTTTTGTCCATAAACTAGTAATGAACACTCAGAATAAGTAATAAAAATATATTCTATTCACAATAACAACTAAAAGAACCAAATATCTAGGAGTAAACTTAACCAAGGATGTAAAGGATTTGTACACAGAAAACTACAAAACATTGCTAAGAGATCAAAGAAGACCAAAATGAATAGAAGTATATTTCATGTCCATGGATTGGAAGACTAAATATTGCTAAGCCCTCAATTCTACCCAAATTGACTTACAGATTCAATGTAATGCCAATCAAAATTCCAACAGTCTTTGAAAAATTGAGAAGCCAAATATCAAATTTATTTGTAAGTGTATGGGGGTCTTGAATAGCAAAAGACACCTTGAAAAAGTAAAAAGTAAAACAAAGTTGTGGGATTCATGCTTCCTGACTTTAAAACATATTACAAAGCTGCAGTGTTCAAAACAGCATGCTACTGGCATAATGGTAGACTTATTGATCAATGGAAATGAATTGAAAATTCAGAAATAGGCCCACACATTTGTGGTCATTTGATTTTTGATAAGGCAGACATGTCCACTCAACTGGGACAGAACAGTGTCTTCAACAAATGGTGTTGGGAGAACTGGATATCTATATACAAAAGAATTAAATAGGGCCCCTCTCTTATAGCTTATACAAACATGAACTCAACATGGATCACAACTTAACTATAAAAGCCAGTACTCTTAGAAAAAGATGTACGGGATTATCTTCAAGATCTTGTGGTAGACAATGGTTTCTTAGAATTTACACTGAAAGTAAAAGCAACAAAAGAAAAGATGTAAGTGGGACCACCTCAAAATTAAATACTTTTGTGCTCCAAATAACTTTGCCAATGAAGACAAAAGACATCCTACTCAATGAGAGAAAATATTTGGGATCCACACATCTGATAAGAATATACAAAGAAATCCTACACTCAACAATTGAGACAAACAACCCAAATAAAAATCAGTAAAAGACTTGATTAGGTATTTTTCCAAAAAGGAAATACAAATGGCTAAAAAGTACATGAAAGTATGCTCAACATCACTAGCTATTAGGGAAATGCAAATTAACACCACAATGAGATATAATTGACACCGTCTAAAAGGGCCACTATTAAATAAATAGAAAACTACAAGTGCTGGAGAGGATGTGGAGAAATAGGAACACTCATTCATTGCTGGTGGGATTGTAAAAAAGGTGCATGCACTATGTAAAACACTTCGTGGTTTCCTTAGGAAGCTAAATAGAGAATTGCCATATGATCTAGCAATCTCACTACTAGGCATAAACTGAGAAGAACTGAAAGCAAGGACATGAACAGACATTTGCACACTGATGTTGATAGTGGCACTATTCACATTTACCAATAGATGGAAACAACCCAAGTGCCCATAAACCAATGATGGGATAAACAAAATTTGATATTTACATATGCTGGAATATTATTCAGCTGTAAGAAGAAATGAAGTCTTGATGCATGTGTAAACACAGTTGAACTTTAAAGACAATGTGTTGCATGAAATAAGCTAGACACCAAAGGACGAAAATTGCATGAACCTGACTAATGTGAACTATCACAGTGAGCAAACTCATGGAGTTAAAATCATGAACATAAGTTACCAAGACATACAATGAGTATAAATACAGGGAGCTGATACTTAATTTGTGTAGACTTTTTAATTAGGTTGGTTGTAAAATTTGGAAATGGATAGAGATGATGGTAGCACATTTTATAATTAATAGCTCTGAGTTATATGATTGTGGTTAAAAAGGAAAGTTTATAGTCATGTATGTCCCTAGAAGGAATGCTAGAGAATAAAACATGGGACATAAAACATTGTTGTGGATGATGATTGTGACTAATGTTTTGTGGATGATGATTGTGACTAATGATACAAATATTAAGTCTATTCTTTTATGAACTAGGACAAATATACATCACTATTATAAGGTGTTAATAATAGTGGTAAGTAGGAAATAATATACCTAATGCAAATTATGGACTACAGTTAGCAGTAATATTTTAATACTTTGCATTGAAAGGAAGGTATAACTTCAATGTTAAGTGTGAATTATAAGGGGTTGTAAGGGGTGTGTGGTTTTTCTTTGTGAGGTAATGAAAATGTTTTAAAATTGATAGTTTTCATGAATACACAATCTGTGATTACACTATGAGCCATTTATTATACATTTTGTACATTACATATTATACATATTGTACATTATTATTATTATACATTTTGAATGGGTTGTATGGTATGTGAATATATCTCAATAAACTCCTTAAAAATAAAAAAAATCAGTAGTGTTTCTCTATATTAGTAATGAGCAGTCTGAGGAAAGAAAAATATTCCATTCACCTATCAACTAAAAGAATCAAGTGTCTAGGAATAAATTTAACCAAAGCTGTAAAGTGCTTGTACACAGAAAATTATAAAACATTGCTAAAAGCCATCAAAGAAGACTAAAATGAATAGAAGAACATTCCATGTTCATGGGTTGAATGATCAATTACCATTAAAATGTCAACTCTACCCAAAATGGTTTATAGATTCAATGCAATCTTAATCAAAATTCCAACAGCCTAATGGCTAAAAAAAATAATAATAATAATTTTGCATAAATGGAAAAATTAATCATCAGATTTTATTAGGAAGGTTAAGGGGACCTGAATAGCCAAACATATCTTGAAAAAGAAGAAGTTGGAGAACTCATATTTCCTGGCTTTAAAGAATATTATACAGCATCAGTGGTCAAAACAGCATGTTATTGGCACAAACATTGACATATCAACCAATAGAATTGAATTGAGAGATCAGAAATATATGCTCACAACTATGGCCAATTTATGTTCAACAAGGCTGCCACATCCCCTCAAATAGGAAAGAATAATCTCTTCAATAGATGGTGCTGGGAGAACTGGATATCCATATGCATAAAAATAAAGATGGACTCCTTTCTTACATGATACACAAAAATTAACTGATCATGGATCAAAGAATCAGGTATAAAAACCAGGAACATAAAATTCCTAGAAGAAAACTTAAGAAAGCATCCTCAGGGCCTGGTATCAGGCAATGGTTTCTTAGATCTTACACCAAAAGCACAAGCAACAAAGAAAAAATAAATAAATGGGACTCTTGAAAATTGAACACTTTTGTGTATCAAAGGACTTTGTCACAAAAGGGAAAAGAAAATCTACTCAATAGGAGAAAATATTTGGAAATCACATATTCAATAAAGATTTACCATCTGGAAAACATAATGAAATCCTACAACACAAAAATGAAAAGACAAACTACCCAATTAACAAATATGCAAAAAATGTGAATAGATGTTTCTTCAAAGAGGATATTCAAAAGGCTAAAAGCCAATGAAAAGATGCTCAAATCACTAGCTGTTTAGGAAATGAATATCAAAACCACAATGAGGTATCATTTTGCACCCAATAGAGTGGTTACTGTTAACCAAAAAACAAACAAACAAAAATTATAAGTGTTGGAGAGGATGCAGAGAAGTAGGGATATTTATTCATTGCTGCTGGTAATATAAAATAGTGCAGCTGCTGTGGAAGACAGTTTGGAAACTCCTCATGTAGCTAAGTAAGAATGATCATACTATGTGGCTGTATCACTGTATCACAAAAGAATTGAAAGAAGGGAACTCAAGCAGATGCTTGCACACCAAGGTTCATAAAAGCATTATTCACAATGCCAGAAGATGGAACCAGCATGGATTTCATTAACTGATGAATAGTTAAACAATATGTGTTATATATACTTGATGAAATATTATTCAGCTATAAGAAATGAAGTCCTGATATATACAACAACACGGATGAATCAGGTGGACATTATCCTGAGTGAAATAAGCCAGACACTGAATTAGACTTATTTGTTTTTTAGTTTATATGTGACAAACAACATCTCTTTATTAGATTAACATCTGTGTGCATGCTTTAGGTTTTGTTTTGTTTTGATAAACATCTGTTACATATAAGCAAGGGAACATGTAGATATGTTTAGAGGACTCTAATGAAAGAGTAACTATGGTAAAATATTTCTTGCCTCCACTCCCACAATTAGGTATAAATAATCAGTTCAATGGTATAACTTGTAGAGTTTTACAGGGTAGACAGAATTTTGAAAAGGATTTCTTTCATCATGTTAGACTTTCCTTATATTGTGGTAACTAGTTTAGAAAGGAAAGAAGAGTTTCTTACCTAATACTTCACTGTAAAACTGATCCCAAATCTGAACTTCATACTGTGGGAGCCAAAAGTCAAAAACAATGGAAAGCATTAGATTTTTCACTCTTTCCATGAAGGTCATCTTGTCTCTTAGTCTTGACATGTGAACAGGCACATAGGAAGGTATAATTGGAAGTTTTCCACAGTTTTTCTCTATCAAGCCAGCCAGAGAAGACCTTAATGTGTGCACAAAAGGGACTCCGAGGACCTCAGCTACCAGCTCTCCACAGGGTTGCACAGGATCTATAATCATGACATTGTAGTTAGTTTCCTTGAGCTCTTTCATGAGTGTCTGATTGTACACTATATTCTCACACAATAATTTAACATATCCAGTTGCTTGAAGAAAGAAATTTTGTAGTTTTATCATTGATTGCCAGTATGACAATTTTGGCATGACATTAACAGCTGTATCCAAAAATTCATTTAGTGCACTCATCAATCTCTCTCTATCATTTGGTATAGGAACCACCTTGAAGTTTGGTGTGGAAGGCTTGCTGTTGTCAATGATGAAACTATGTGAAGGAGCCAGCACTGTCACATCATGACCCCTCTCTATGAGTTCCTCCAGAATAATCTTGATGTTGAGCCAATGGCTCATGTCACAGGGCCACACCAGGACCTTCCCACACAATCCACAACCAACACAGCGCAGCCACAGCAGCAGAAGAACTGAAACCCTTTTCTCAATCATCATGACAGCAACTTTCTCAAACTTTATAGGAGTTTTGATGCTGCTGGATACAGATATAAAATGGTAGTTAATTAAACATAAGTTAAAAATTAATTTCTAGAGATAGGAAAGGTCATTTAAATTCACTGAGCTTTGTTCAATGTTTTCATTGGGCACAGCACAATATGACATTTTTTCAAGAGGAGAGTCTATAAGCAAGGTGATAGAAGGTGAATACTCAAAGTTAATAGAACAGTATGCGAAAAAGAGTGGTTACATTAGTAAACAGTTACTGATGCAGTGCAAATGGAGTAGATTTTGAGACAGGAGTAGAGCAGAAATGGAAAATTAGTTAAACAGGTTATTTTGTAGATCATAGAATTCTTTACTTTATGCTGAGTTTTAATCTCCATAAAATGGTGCCAAATCAAAATTTTAAATCAGGTTTAGAGGTTGAATATATCCATCTTTAATAAACAATTTTGGCATCTAAATAGAATTTGAGTGATAGAGAAGAGCACAAAATAGTGCCATGGGTTAAAGAAATATATATCAGAAAAGCAGGATTTGATGAAAATGTCAGTGAGTACAGAATGTTGGTTTGGGATTGGAAAGCATAGAATGAGAATTTTTTTGATGTGAAATAAGAGGTAAAAAAAAATAGTTAAAAGATGTGGTAAGTGCTTTGGTTTCAGTTTCTGAAAACCAGAAAATTATAATGATTTTAGCAAAAAAGACATGAAACAAATAAGGAGTAGCTGCTGTGAAAAGTTTTTTTTTTTTTTTTGACCTTCAGTGTGTGAGTAATGATTAAACATTTCTTGTCTGTAGAGATACCCATTTGGCCCATCATGTTAGTTTCCTAACTGCTAAAATAAACACTACATAGTGGGTTGGCTTATACAGTGGGAATTTGTTGGCTCATGGTTTTGAGGCTAAGAAAGTCCAAAATTGAGGTGTCAGCAAGGTAATAGTATCCTCCAGAAGACTCTGGCATTCTGGGGTTGCCTGGTGGCTTTCCTTGGTCCTTGGTTTGGTCCTTGGTTTTTCTGTCACGTGGTAATGCATATGTTGGCACTTTCTCATTTTCTTTGGGTTTGTTAACTTCCAGTTTCTGGCTGTTTCTGGTAGCTTCTCTCTGTCTGACATTCACTCTGTCTATACAGGACTCCAGTAATCCAGTTTAAAGAAAGCCTGTTTCAGTTGGAGTACCTTAATTATTAACTGTAATTAAGATCTTGGAATTATCTTATTTACAATGTGTCCACCAAAATGCAGACCAAGACAAAGAATGTGTCTGAGCGGGTCTACAAATTTCAATGCATGAAATCTATGAACACTTTTGAATTTTTTGAGAAGGTGGATTTAAAAAATATACCTTTGAAGTCCAGTATATCCATCCATTTTTCAATCCAATTTAAATTCCTCTAAACACATTATTATTTCATACACTCAACAAACAATATTTAGAAATCAGTATTTGAAAAATTTTACACTATGCATAAGATATAAAGAAAGATACAGTTCAATTTAAAATGGAATTATTGCAGACAGTAATTCAGTTAACCAACACCTTGTCTACAAATGTAAGGTGTTGAGTCTTAGAAGATCTAGATGAATAGAGGAGGGGCAAATCCCATGAGAGTGCTTAGCTGCTGGAGAAAGGAAATGATGAAATAATGATTCTGTTGAGTCTTTGGGAATGGAAATTTTAGTAGGTTGCAAAGTATCATCTGAGAGTAAAAGAGATTATTGATGCATCTGTGTTCTAAGAAGCACAGCAAAGGACATATCTACAGTTGTATCAACGCAAAATTTTGTGGAAGAGATAAAATATCGAACTTTCAAATCACCTGACTTTTTTTTGTTTTGCTAAAAAATAGATTTCTAGAAGGTGCAAACATAAATCTAAGGTCAAAGATTGGACTGATATAATGTGTTTCATCATAACATTTTGCATATCTAGTGGCAATGCAGAAAGAATAGAGATAAACTACAAAAAAAAAATCGCAAACAGGAAGATAGCAGAAGACCATAAGAAAACGAGAAGAAATATAAGTAAATTTATAATATTAGAAGGTGAAAGTCTTTCTGTACAGGATAAATAACCCAAAAGTGATAAGGGAAAATAAGTGATAAATTTATCTACATATTATTATAAAGTTTATGATGCAGTAAAAAGACGTATGATGCAGTAAAAAGACTTTAAACAAACTAAATGTTGAAAGACACATTACAAGAATAAATCTGCAACAAACATGGTAGGATAAGGAATAATTTGCTTTGTTTTCCTGACACATAAAGCTTTTAAAATATGCTTCATAAAAATTCAAAAACAGGAAGGATTTGAGAGACATTTATAATAAAAGAAATACAGGTGACCAGTAAACTTATGATTTAAGTAAATGCATTGCAAAAAAATAAGGATATACTTTCTACTTATCCAAGTAGAAAAATTTATTGCTAGAAAGAATATGGATAAATAGATGGTGATGAACAATGCTGGATTTGTCATATTCTCCAAAAGTAAAAATGCACTCTTTTTCAAAAAACTTTTGAAAACATACCTCTGTCAAATAGGAGACAAAAGCTAAAAACTCAGAAAGAGGAAGATATTCTTCCTAGGAGACCAAGGAATTTAGAGATCTACTGAAAAGAATGGCAATTCTCAATGCTGTGAGAATATCAGGAATTCCCTGGGTGGGGAAGTTTAACATGTCTATATATTTTCTCCAGTTCCTCAAGGAACTTTACAAATACTTTTTATTTTCTGCCCAAAATACTCTGGAATGTATCAGGGGATTATATTAACCTGTGCAGAATAACAAGATCTTATTCCCTATTCGCAATCCATGTGATTAGGTTGTTTAAATAAACTAAAAAGACAGGTTAAGTAAGAAAGGGTGCAACAGAAAATATAAATGTTGGTGAAGTAAACAACCATCTCTTCATTTGGTCTCGCACAGAAGTTCAAGTGTTAAAATACAGCTAATACCATCCTTTACCCTGTAGTCCTAACAGACCAGCTTCATTCATATCTCTAATTGAAGTCTGATCTTTTTTTCAGCTTTCTTTTAAACAGCTGCCATATGGAGTGACGTTGACTTTCAGAGCTGCATAACTCTAATTCTGAGTCTTAGGTGTCATCTAGGTTTCAGGCTACAAAGTTACACACAAGGAGCAAGGCATCTCAGAATTTAGAAATAACAATTAAAACTCAGGAGTAAATATGAGTACTGTAATAGTTTGCAATCTAAGTCCTAATTTTCTTATAAGCATTTTCTAAATGAGAGCACACAATATTTGTCCTTTTTCTCTAGTTTGTTTCGTACAACATAATGTCCTCATGGTTCATTCACATCTTTGCATGCTTTACAACTTCACTGCTTTGTGTAGTCACTCAATACTCCATCATATGAAGACACCACAATCCGCCCTTCCACTCTTCAGTAGATGAACAATGCAGCTACCTCTATCCATTGGCAACCATTATGCTGCCATAAACATCAGTGTGCAAATGTCTATTCATATCCCTGCCTAGTATTCTCCTGAGTATATTCCTAGTAATGGATTGCATGATTACATGGTGAACCTATATTTAGTCTCCTGTGGATCTGCTACCCTACCCTCCAGAGAGGATGCATAATTTTACTTCCCTACCAACAGTGAATAGGTATAACTCTCTCTTCACATCTTTCCCATCAATTGTATTTTTCTGTTTATTTATTTATTTAAATCTACAGATTTTATTGAGATATATCACATACTATATATTTTATCCAAAGTATACAGTATCTCACAAGTATGCTCACTTAGTGCTCATTCATCTTCACTCTCAATTTTAGACAATTTTCATTTCTCCAAAGAGAAAAATAATAGATGTGCACACACACACACACACACACACACACGCACAAAAGAAAACCATATCCCTTATCTCCCCCTCCTCAACTAGTTACCCTTGGTATTGGTATGGCACTTGTAAAGTATTACTATTAAATATAGTTCACAGCATGCAATAGGTAGTTTTCCCCAGATAACAGCTATTATTAATTCTTGGTAAAAGCATCATACCTTTGTAGTAATTCATGCAGGAACTTATCTATAGTTGTAGTGTTAATTGGTGAGATAGTGACTTTAAACAACCCCTTCCAATCAGATTCAACTTCATTATGGCAATATGTATAATACCAATAATGAACTACCATCACCTGTATCCATTCCCAAACATTAACTTGAACCTCATTAACAAGTCTGCATATGTTAGGTAACTGCTCCCCTTTCTTTAGCTTCTGTCTATCTCCAGGTTCCCTATATTCTACATTTTAAGACTCTGAGTTTACATTTTTCACTTGGTTCATATTAGTGAAATAATGCAATATCTGTCCTTTTTTGTGTGTGTCTGTCTTATTTAACTCAGCATTATGTCCTCAAGGTTCATCCAGTTTGTTGCATACTTCCGTACCTCATTCCTTCTTATTGCTGCATAATATGCCATTGTATATATACACCACATTTTATTTATCCACTCATCTGTTGATGGATACTTGGATTGTTTCCATCTTTTGGCAATTTTGAATAATGCTGCATGAACATTGGTGTGCAAATGTCTGTTTGTGTAACTGCTTTCAGATCTGGGTATATACCAAGTAGCAGAATTGTAGGGTCATAGGGCAACTCAATATTTTTTTCTAATGGAAACACCAAACTGTCTTGTACAATGGCTGGACCAGATCGATCCACAGATTTGACCCAATACCAATCAAAATTCGAACAACTTACTTTGCATAACTTGGAAAAGCTAGTTATCATATTTATTTGGAAGGGAAAGGGGCCTCAAACAGCCAAAAACATTCTTAAAAAAAGAAAAGCAAAGTGGGAGGACTTAAACTTCCTGATTTTAAAGCTTATTATAAACCCACAATGGTCAAAACAACATGGTATTGTCACAAAGATAGACATATTGATTACTGGAATAAATTTAGAGTTAGGAAATAGACCATAAGATCTATGGTCAATTGATTTTTGATAAGGCCCCCAAATCCACTGAATTGAGACAGAATAGTCTCTTTAATAATTGGGGCTGGGAGAACAGTACATTCATATCTGAAGGTATGAAAGAGGATCTCTATCTCACATCCTATGCAAAAGTTAACTCAAATGGATCAAAGACCTAAATATAACAGCCAGAACCATATAATCCCTACAAGAAAATACAGAGAAAAATCACAAGACCTAGTGATAGGAAGTAACTTCTTAGACCTTACACCCAAAGCACAAGCAATGAAAATAAAGTGAATAAATAGGAATTCCTCAAGAAGTCTCTTGCTATTATTGTGGAAGCATCTATTGTTCCCTTCAATTTTTTCAATATTGTTTCATGTACTTTGGAGTTCTTTGATTGGGTGCATAAATATTTATGATTGCTATTTCTTCTTGGTGAATTGACCAGTTTATTATTATACAGTATCCTTCCTTATCTCTTATGACATCTTTGCATTCAATGTCTATTCTGTCTGATATTAGTATAGCTACCTCTTCTTGCTTTTAGTTGCAATTTGCATGTAATATCTTTCTTCATCTTTTCATTTTTAATCTAATTGTATCCTTGGGTCTGTGATGAGTCTCTTGTAAACAGCATATAGATGGATCATATTTTTTAATCCATTCTGCCAATCTGTATCTTTTAATTGGTGAGTTTAGTATGTTAATATTCAAAGTTTGTACTCTAAAGGCAGTTCTTGAATTTGCCATCTTACCCTTTGGCATTATTTGTCAGATCTATATATTTTTCTTTTTCTTTCTTTTTATCCTTTGAGTGACCCTCACAAATACTCTTTAATTTTGTGCCCTCCTTCAGACCTCTCTCTCCTGTCTTTTTTTTTTTTTTTCCAGCCAACAGAACTCCCTTTCATATTTCTTGCAGGGCCAGTCTCTTGTTAACAAATTCTCTCAGCATTTGTTTGCAAAAAATTTAAACTCTCCCTCACTCTTGAAGGAAGCTTTGCTGAGTAAACCATTTTTGGTTGACAATTTTTCTCTTTCAGAATCTTAAATATATCACACCACTGCCTTCTCACCTCCATGATGCCTATAGAATAGTCAATACTTAGTCTTATGCAGCTTCCATTGCATGTGGTGAGTTGCTTTTCTCTTGCTACTTTCCAGACTCTCTCCTTCTCTTCAGCATTTGACAGTCTGATTAGTATGTGTCTTGGAGTGGGTTTGTTTGGATGCATTTTATTTGGAGTTTGTTGGACTTCTTTGATTTGCATAGCTATGTCTTTTATAGCTTGGGAAGTTTTCCCCAATAATCTCTACAAATAATCTTCCTAGCCCTTTACTATTCCTTTCTCCTTCTGGCTCAACAATGAATCTTATGGGCCACGGTGGCTCAGCGGGCAAGAATGCTCGCCTGCCATGCCAGAGGACCCGGGTTCGATTCCCAGTGCCTGCCCATGTAAAAAAAAAAAAAAAAAAAAACAATGAATCTTATATTCATGTTCTTCATGTTGTCAGTCATTTCCCTGAAATCCATTTCAAATTTTTCCTTTTTGTTTTGCCATTTGTTCCTTTGTGTGTTTGAATTTATTTGCCCTGTCCTCTAGTTCACTTATTCTTTTTTCTACCTCTTCAAACCTGTTTTTGTGTATCTCTTTTTACTTTGGTCTATAGTATCTTTCATCTCAATGGGAGCTGCTATTTTTCTATTTATTCTTTTAAATTCTTCTTTATGCTCTTCTGGTGACTTCTTGATAGCCTTTATATCTTTAGCCAACCCATTGAAGTTACTTAGATTTATATGGACATCCATAATTAATTGTTCCAAATTCTGTCTCCTCTGCCTTTTTAATTTGTTCATTTGGCTTGGCCATATCTTTTTGCAACTTCATGTGCTTTGTGATTTTTTTGCATGATTTATTCCTTCTAGTATTTACTCATTCTGGCTGATTCAAATGTTCTATAAGTAATGATGTGCTAAACATTCTTCTCATATTCCATGCTTTCTCAAAATTCCAGTTCTCTCCTCTGCCATTTGTCCAGAAAAATCAGCAGTTTCATCTGCATTTGTCCTATTCATTTATCCTCCATACAGACTTGTTAACATGTTCTTTTAAGAGTTCCCCAACAGATTTTAATTTTAATAAAGAAAAGAACAGTGAGAATAGTTCCTATGTTATCAGCCATAATATCCCTGGCAATATCACAATGCATTCCATAATTTCTCCAATAATATTTGTTAAATAAATAAGTGACTGAACACGGCAAATATTGAGTGAAATTTTATATCTATTTCTACTCTTTGCCTATTATCATACATAGTTCTCTCTATTATTGCACTTACATTTAAATTCATATCTTTTCTCATACACTTTTCTGATATTTTATATGCCATACAGAATTCCATTGAATTCATATGATATTAGTCAGATGCTAAAATGAACATACCTAACTCATGGGGTTGTTATAAATGCTATGAAAATGTACATAAACTACCCATCAAAATATCTTATGTAAGTTTGTATTAATATATAACTATCAATTAATTTTCAAAATCCTTCCACTTTATTAAACTGTTATTAATTCTTATAGATTTCCATCTGATGATGTTATAATTTAAGTGTGCAATATGTGAGTAAAATTGATAATGATGGTTGCTCATTAATTACAACTCACATTTGTTTTATTTTAGTGTACTGTAATTGATTCTTTAGTTTTCTCCCCTTCAAAAATGATTGAATGGTTTTACAGTTGTCCATTCCTTCTGAAACATTCTTATCCCCTGGCTTCCATGACAAGAAAATCCCAAGTGTTATTTCTAATAACCTAACCACTATTTCTCATTCTCATTGATAGTTTTACTTTACCAAAATTCTCAATGTTGATCCTGGAATATTCTGGTTATTATTCATTTTTTTAACTAATTTTATCATCCTCACTTCTCTGCTATGATGTTTTGCCTCAACTGGCCCATATTTGTAGATGGTATGAACTGAACTACTTTGCCTTCTTCTAGTTCTAGTGGGAATAGAGTCATATTTCATCACTGTTCTGTCCCTGGCTCAATTCCTTGTTTTAGGCAATAACTGTGTTCTTCTACAACTACATCTTTTGCCATTTGGCTGCTCCTTTGCAGTTCCCTTTCTTACTAATCCTTGGGCATACGAACCTCCACTCATATTTTAGCCTAATGGATATTAATGGCTTCATCTCTTTCTCATCTCTAGGTGTTTGTGCCTTTTTTTTCTGTTTCCTTAACACTGTCAAGTCCTTTGTAAGTAGTCCCCTCCTTAAATCTCCTTATTTGAAACATCTGGAGTGATTTTGATGTCTTCAGGAGGTCTGACTTATTCTATATTGGTACTTAACATAGGGCCAGGAGAGAGACTCCTTATAATTAGAGTCTAAGATGACTCTCATATTTGACTCATATATGGATGCCCTACTTGATGAGGAAAATAAGTCCCTAGTGATGTATTTAGGACAGTAGTATCATGATTCCTGAAATTAACATTAGTTGCAAAGTATTATGGAATACAGATAGTGGGCTAGTTTGGGAAGTTTAAATTAGGTACTTGATTGTTATGATTCTAGTAGAAGTCAGGAGAGGCTATGCTGCTGACTAATTTAGAAAGCATGAAAATATTAATTTAGAGTGATAAACCTCAGCTCATGTGTGGAATAGCAAATTCCTCATTGGAAACTGTAGAATATCTCTTATGTTATCTAGTGGAAGGGAAATCATGACTGAGTCTCAGTCTCCAAACTAACTGTGGTGATGAATTAAAATACCTTTTAAAGGTACAAGCTCAAATTTTGTTTAGTTTATTATATGGCACCGATAAGAAATGAAAGGAGACATGAAATTCAGTAAAGGTCATCTGAGGTGTCATAAATAGTTGAGAAACATATGTTTTACGTCTCCTTTGCTTCCCTTACAAAGAACAGCAGACACAACTCCCCTATCTGAAGAAACTAGTTTTGTCCTGTGCAAACATCTTTTAATGACTTTAAGAATAGTCATTCAGCTGGGGAGGAGAATCACAAAATCTGCTTAGAGAAAAACTATTCCATACAGAAAAGAAGGGAATAATTTTTCCAGATTGGTAGAATGACTTAGAGGCCTATTTTTCATGGTGTTAGTCCCAAACAAAAAACCAGCAAGTTTGAATCAGGTCAAATTTAGAGTAGGGTACATCTGCCCAGAATTTCAAAGATAATATTTTGGGCTAAGCACTAATTGTCATTTCAAGCCAGCTGTGTTGGATAATCTAAGCCTGAACTCAAGTGTGCTCATTGTTAATTAAATTGTAATATCAGAATCTCTTGGTATACTATATAGAAAGGAATATACAGGTTGAGGGTGATGTGTATGTTAGAGTGGACTTATTTTGTACAGTCTGTTCAGATACCATTTCACCATATTTATTGTGTCAATGTGAGGGACATCAGCATTCTTGAAAATCTCTATAATGACTTCCTTCTGTAGCTATAGATGAATCTGTGAGATACTGTAGTGGAATTGGGATTTCCAGTTTCAGTGGAAGGAATGGGCAAAAAGAGTAATAGAGTCCTCAAGGATGTCTTTAATTAACAGAGACCTTGTGGAAAATTACCCAAAACATCCACAGATAGTTGCAATCAGACTGTGTTAAACTACATATAACTGTGTCATTTACTAATTAATCACATTATCCTTTGGGTAAAATATACAGACAGCCTACTTTATATTGTGTCATCCTTTATTAATATATAGAAAAGATATGCATATATTCTGCATATCATACATGCATACACATGAGACAAATGAGTCAAGGTTGCATTGAGGTATATTGTAAAATTCATCTTATAATTAGACATTTGTGACAATACTGCTATGTCTGCCAGATAGCAATGCTAAATTAGCCTTTGCAAACTCCAATAAAGGAATCTTGAATCTTAAATCTTGGAGCAAATCCATGCCTAATTTTTCTGACAAATATTCTGTATTTGAAAACCAGATCCTGGTTTATTTTAGAGCTCCTGTAAAGACTGAATGCCTGGCTACAGACACCACATAGGTATGATACCTGAGATGACCAGTATGCTGTGATAATAACAAAACTACAATTAAATACTAAGAGCAGGATTATGCCATTAGATGCAACTGGTTTGTTTGAGTTCTGGTAAGAGCAGATGCAAACGAACAAAAAAAAAATAGTCTCAGCAGGTATCTTAGAATTTCATGACACATATAAATGCTTTTTTAGTCAGCCTCCCTCAATCCTCAACTACACTCGTATAGAAAACCCCAGTTGAAAGTAGGGGAAAAAAACACAGTAGCATTGCTGATATTTCAGCAACAACAGGAAGTGGTCTTGATATAACTCCACTGTGGGATGGTCATGAAATATAGTGAGGAAGCAAAATCTTTCCAAGGTGCAAATAATTCAGTGGCACATCTGGTTATCTACTCTTTTTTTTTTTTTGGCAAAATGGCTTGAAACCCAGATGCACAGATCCACGGGCAGTGTTAATGGATTGACTGGTTGTTTGAACATAGGAAGAAAATGATTTGTGGATTAGTTAAAAGATCTGCAGTAGGATTATGTGTTGCCACATCTAGAAATAAGCACTGGGTATGAAGAAATAGGCCCTGAGTATGATTCTCACCAGAAGGCATTCATTACAGAGAAATGTCTCAGTAATCAGGAAAATTGCATGAGCTTTCTTTTCTCTTTCTCCAGATCCTCCAGAACTTATTCAAAGAATCATGTACATGGGAGCAATGGTGGCTTGGACTGACTAAGCATAAGTTCACATCATGGGCTTTTCCTCAGCAAGACTGAACTAGCTACTGCAGCTGCCATATGCTCAATTGTTAATAATAGATGCTCCAATATGAGAGCATTTTCTAGGGTTCCAGCCAGCCACAAAACAGCAGAATGATTGTATTGATCACCACCATCTTAGGAAATTCATCATTTTCCCCTCAAAGTAGTAGATATTAATTCCAGATGACAGATTTTTCACCCTCCCTCTGTAAAATTTCTGCAACATCATGAGATGTAGAGATGAAACAGTCTAAATCACCATTATGGTATTCCTTTCAAGATTAAGTAAGACCTGGAAACATTTTACCATAACAGAGAAGCAACAACAGGCTCATGTCCATTGGCTGGGTGATTTTACCATCATCCTATCACCCAATCACACCTCATTAAGATTTTAGTTGAGAGATAATACTTTATGTATTTGATATGCTGTTTTAAAAGATAACTGAAATATGATGCTCTATTTTATAGTCAGAAACATACAAATGAGAATGTGAATTCTAACAAGTAACCTTCACTAATTCCTTAGAGAAGTTTCTTCCCATTAATACAAATTGCCTTATTTTTAAACATTAGACAGTCCTCCACTGTGAGGAGAGAAAAGAGACACAGAGTAAAACCTACAGAAAGAGTTGGAATAAAAAGACTGACTGGGCTCAATGTGGAAATGGGGACTACTGTGAGCAGGGCTTGCCCTTGGTCCAATCTCAGGATAGGTCAGCCTCAGTCCAAAGGGTTTGGTGATGGTGGACAAGGCAATGCCTGGCTGCTACACAGCGAACCAGACCTACTGAGTATATGGGATTTTCCAGGGTCCATAGAAGGCTTCAGAAGCAAGCCTGCAGAGATGACTCTATGCAGGAACATGAAAATGATTTACTTGGATTAGAATTAGTGGACTCTTGAATAATTTGATCTCCATTGAAGAATAATTTGGTCAGAAAAATAGTTACTGTCTTGGCATGAGTAACTGATCCAAAATATCAAAGATTATTTAAGTTGCTATGACAATATATGTATAAGCAAAACTATGTCTAGTTCCCAGGAAATTATGAATATTCCAACTGAAAATCTGGTGACCAATAATAAAGATCAGCAGAAAAGTATGGTGAACCAATTAAATCCATGCCATCATATGCATTTTGAGTAAACGAAATTGGGCCATTCCATCAGTTAGATAATTCTGGAGAGTGGAGTTGATATCAGAGGATAAGGGGCAAATGGAATATTAATAGACAAATTAAATTAACAACTCAAATTTCTGACTAACTCTAGAGACCAGTACTGCCAGAACTGTACAAAAATACTATGACTTATAGTCCTTTGTATTTGTTTTGTTAAGGATGAGTATCTTTACTTGAACAAGTAAAGAGTGACAATGAAGTAGAGTACATATACGGCCTTTTTCTATCCTGGTTTCTGCTCCTGGGACTGACTAATTCATACTGTGTCATCCAGGATTTTTACCACTTGACTTCTGAGGAGGTTAAGCCAGAGAAGAGACCTGGTAATCATCAGAGAACCAGAAGAGAGAAATCAGGTAATATATTACTGTTCGCTCTCTGATTTTATTTTCTGTCAATGCCTTTTTTTCCTGTGACCCTCTCACATGCTATGTGAAGCTTATACATTAAAGTTACTTTGGGGCTTTAAGAATGTTATTTATTCTTTTTTGTCCTTTCAGCACAAAGGTTGATAGAGAGTTTGTTCTCCTGGCAACCCATCATCCTTTGCTTATTCTCATAGCTATTACCAATATTTCTAGATGTTTTCATACCCTAAACTTTCTTCAGTTGAATTATCTTGAGTAATGCTGTTTACTGCCATGTCAATAAAAGACCCTCCTCTTTTCCCTAGCCATGTGATCTCACCCAGTACTATGGAATAATATACTCAGTTCTATATTGTTGGCAGCCAATATTATATTTATAGAATAGAATGTTCCTCTGAGTTCCCCTGAGGTTTGATATTTCTGCTTGCAGTTGAAGTAGATATCTAAAATTTAATACAGAGCAAAAGGGGCTCTTAATTACCCTCTGTGGTACAGTGTTAATTGGGTGGCATGAACAGAATGTATTGCAAGGTGGGATGAATCTGATTCCAGATGATTTCAAAATACAATGGGCATTGAGGGAAAAGGAGAATTGTTTCTATTGTATGGCAGTTATCTGTGTGCAATAGGCAACAAGTCTCAGAAACCAAAAAAATATGACTGTATTTACAGGTCTCAGCTCAAGGAATGGTCAGCCCGTTCCTCAGTGCATCTTAGTAAATTGTTGCTTTTTAATTGCAGTGAACAGACTGAGATTAAAGAAAAGATAAGCACCTCTTTGCAAAATGAAATGCAATTAATTCAATATATAATAAAATTAATTCAAAATCAATAGCATGTATATAACATTTTTTTATTTAATAGATATATTTCAACATCCACAGAGTTATAGATTTATTTGTACTACTTTTAGTCATATAAACAAACAATAAGAAATATATTACCCAAGATAGAGTTATTTTTATGTTGGTTATAAATTCCAAATACACCACATGATAATGTATAACAATTTCAGAATCTTCAGTAAACCAGTTAGAGGTCACTTATCTCCTTAAAACTATATAAAATATTAAAGTTAAATCTCTAAGTAGGCCTCTCACTTTGATTGCAGGATAAGAAGTACAAACTTTAAAAGATATGGTAATTTAATGAAAATTAACTAAAATATAAATGTTTGCCATAGTTCAAGCTTCACATTTATAAATAATTAATACATCCTATTCTCAGTAAAGCATGTTGTGACTAGAATAAACAGTATTATCCCACTTAGGCATTTGACAAACTGAAATTATCTATTCCCTCTTTTTCTTCTTTGGTCCTTTAAAAAAATTTTGACAAAAAATATCAACTTTTTGTGACCAAGAATATAGTGGTTGCCATGCAGGCCAGCAGGAACCCAGTGACATCTAGAGAGTGGTACTGGAGCCAGGTGAGGTCATAAGCTGCTGGCCTAAGGTGCTTGGCTCCTTTGTGGCACATAACAAACCTGATCCAGAAGACCGCTCAATCCAGGGGCTTTACAGGCTGATCATGGCGGATTTTTAATAACCTTATAGATTTCTGTTTATAACTGGAAGGTATAAAAGAACAGAAAAATTAGGGTCTTTTGTTTTTCACTAGAGTTATGTATGTGATGCTTGTTATATAAGTTATTAAAGACATGGGCCATAGAGATATTGAGAAAAAGATTAACTCTTGCTATGATGTGTACTTTGCTTGTTGCATTGGCTTTTACCTCATGCAAAGAGAAAAAAGATGAAGAAATATATTCTTAACATAGTGTGGGCAGAAAAAAATGGAATGTTTGTTTAGAATATTTAGTCTAATGTTTTGAAGAAGAAATTGTGATATTTTTCCAACACCGAGATGGTTGAATACCTGGGAGTATTTGCAACTTAATAAGTTCACCTTTTTAAAAGCCATTCTGTTTCTAGTATATTGCATTCTAGTGGCTTACAAACTAAAACAAATTTTGGTACCAAGAATGGGGTGCTATAGCTGTTTGAAATACCAAACATATTAGAATTTTTATTTTAAATGGATAAAGGGAAGATCCTGGAAGAGTTTGAGAAGCTTGATAGAGAAGGCCTGAATGCTTTGAAGAGATTGTTGGTAGAAATGTGGACTCTAAAGATACTTCTGATAAGGCCTTAGACAGAAATGATGCATGTGTTATTGCAACCTTCCTAGAAGGAAGATAATCCTTGTTTTAAAGTGGCAAAGAATCTACCAAAATTGACTGCTGGTTTTAGATGAAAAGCAGATTTTAAAAATCACAAACTTGGATATTTAGCAGAAGAGATTTCCAAATTAAATGGGGGAAATGTAGCCTAGTTTCTTATAGAGAAATGCTACAGGAAAGAGATAAGCTGAGAACTGAATTCTTGGATATAAAGAAACCAGAAATTCATGGTCTGGAAAATTCTGGGCTTCCAGAAAATAGTGCATCATATGGAGATTTAACCAAATGTTGACCTAGTCAGCCATTTCATAAAAAGCTGGGATTGGGGATGAAGTTATCCAGAAAGGATTTGTGGAAAATCCTTTTATTTTATGGGCATGATCCCAGCACATTGCATAGAAAACCAACAAGAATGTTGTGGGATCTGTATGAATAGAACCACTAATAGTCCGGAATAAAATGGACGGAAAAGTGACAAAGTGAACTTTGTCTTCAGAGGGCGGCTAATGTCTGGAGCCAGAAAACTGCAGGCCAGGAGAGCAGACCTGTCCATATACATGGAGGGGGTGAGTTTGCCCCAGAAGCAGAGAGTGGGCCTTCCACCTCAATGCTCAGGAAGGGTTGTGCCACCTCAGGCCTCAGAGAGGGTGGATCAAATAAATGGGGGATTAGGGGAGCCTGTTTGCCACCACTTTGTTCTGGCTGGGTTGAGCATGTGCCCTGGAGGTGGCAGAGAGCCCTGGCCTTGATGTATGGAGAGGGTGGAGCCAAGAAAAAGCTGATCCCCCAATGAACCCAGTGTTGAAACTCATCCCAGCATTTAGAGAGAGAACAAGGCTGCTGCTTAGCCCTTTGGAAAAGATGGGACTGCCACATTCTAAAACCTCAAGGATAAATGACTCTCAGACTTTGAAATTTAATGGAGTTTGCCCTGAAGGTTTCCAGAACTGTTTGGGTCCCATGACCCCATCTTCCTTCCAATATCTCCCTATGGAAATGGACTATGTATCCTATGACTGTTCTTCCTTTGTATATTGATAGCAGATAACTTATTCTTCTGGTTCAGAGCCAGAGGAGAATTTTGCCTTAGGATGAACCATGCCTGTAGTTCACTCTGATGAGATTTTGTCTTGTGTTGTATTTTCATTAAATGGTTTAAGATTTTGTGATACTGTGATGGAATGAATGAATATATTTTGTATTTGGAAAGAACAACTTTTGGAGGTCCAAAAGGTGGAATGAGCCAGTTTCAATCTGTTGTATACCCCAGAAAAGCCATGTCCTTTATTCACCATTCAATATTGCTGGGTAGGATCTTTTTGATTGTTTCAATGGAGATGTGACCCATCCAATTATGAGTGGTAACCTTTGGTTACATGGGTTCCATGGAGATGTGTCTCCACCCATTCAAGGCAGGGTTGCTTACTGGAGCCTTTTAAGAGGGAACAATTTTGGAAAAAGCTTTAGAGCCACCAGAACTAACAGAGAAACCTTGGGAAAGCTGTTGAAGAAGCCTGGAGAGAAAGCTAGCAGATGTCACCATGTGCCTTTCTAGCTGAGAGAGAAACCTTGAACATCATCAGCCATCTTGAACCAAGATCTCTTTTCCTGGATGTCTTAATTTGGGCATTTTTATTGCCTTGCCTTAATTTGGATATTTTCAGAGCCTTAGAATTGTAAACTTGCAAGTTAATAAGTTCTCCTTTTTCTAAAGCCATTCCATTTCTGGTATATTGCATTCCAGCAGCTTACCAAAACACCTGGTAATGCAGTAAGATAAGCAAGGATGATGCTCATATTAAAATTGATTATTTTATGCTTTAATATGCAACCATGTCTTACAATGACATCTTCAAATGCTCTGAATAATTCATATTAATAGGATACATGCATTTAAATATAATCTTTTGTGTTTCTTAATGATGTATAATTATTTGCTTATACATACTTTATATGCATTCCACTTCACTCCTGTGTTCCAAGATAATTTGAGGATTAATGTTTAGGAAATTTCTTTAATTAGATATTTTCTTGAAAAAAATCAGTTATTACAAGTGGTTCTGAACTTTTTGCATCAACATTTTTCAGATTTATAAAACATTTAAGAATCATTTATTATAGTTAGGTGAACTGAAAAAAAAATCACACAACCACCCTACTCTAGTATTGGATGAATTGGAGCAAATTTTAAGGAACTAACTACCCAGGGAATTGCATTGCCCTTACATATTAGAATAAAAGACAACATTTGTGAAAAACCAAAGATAGTATTAATTCTTGTTGAAGCTCTAATACCTATCTATGCCAGTTTGAAAGCATGTATGTACCCTAGAAAAGCCATGTTTTAATCCTAATCCCATTTTGTAAAAGCAGTCATTTCTTCTGATCTCTATTCAGTACTGTATGCTTGAGGCTATAATTAAGTCATCTCCCTGGAGATATAATTCAATCAAGAGTGGTTGTTAAACTGGAGTAGGTGGAGACACGTCTCCACCTATTCGAGTGAGCCTTGATTAGTTTACTGGAATTCTATAAAAGTGGAAACATTTTGGAGAAAGCTGGAGATTTGGAGAGAGCAGAACGACATAGCCACAAGAAGCAGAGAGTCCATCAGCCAGCAACCTTTGGAAATGAAGAAGGAAAATGCCTCCCAGGGAGTTTCATGAAGGGAGGCCAGGAGAGAAAGCTAGCAGATGATGTCGTGTTCATCATGTGTCCTTCCAGCTGAAAGAGAGAAACACTGACTGTGTTCACTATGTGCCTTCTCACTTGAGAGAGAAACCCTGAACTTCATCGGCCTTCTTGAACCAAGGTATCTTTCCGTATATGCCATTGATTGGACATTTCTATAGACTTGTTTTAATTGGGACTTTTCCTCAGACTTAGAACTGTAAAGTAGCAACTTATTAAATTCACCTTTTTAAAAGTCATTCCATTTCTGGTATATTGCATACTGGCAGCTAGCAAACTAGAACACTATCTCACCCCTACATTAATGACTTCAATAATATCCTGAAAATTATGACTTACACATGCATAAATTAATATGAGTTCATTGATTGAAATGTAAATGGGATGGAAAAGAGCAACTAAGGCTGACTTTTATAATGGATTCACACCAAGTCTTGTCTTCTCTATTGAAAATGAATACACTGCTTCTTTGACCTAATGAATCCTGATGAAAGGGCATTAACAGTGGTTATAGGCAGCTAATTTCCTAAAAAAAAGCTGCACAAGTTCCAGCTGAGATCATCTTCTTTACACCCTGGATTTCAGATTTCAGAAAAGTAAATTAAATATTATATCCACCCTTCAAACTTTGACTCAGAATAAAATCAATTGAATCTGAGATAATATGAAGACAGGTTTAAGTTTAATGCACCTATACAATAACAGAGCAAAGACTTTGAAACCAATATAAGAACCATGGCCTTAAAACCACAAAGTCACAAATATATTAATATTGAAAACCTAAAAATGAAAGATAAGAAATATAAACAGGCATAATATAACACTCAAAAAAAGGCTAATAAAAGGAAAAGTGATCAAATTCAAATTATAAAACAACAGGTGATAAAAGGTATTGGAGAGTTATTGAAATAAATTGAGTTAAAAGTTCTTTAAAATGTTATTTACTTTACAAAGATAACAAATAATCAGAAATAACATATTTTTCATGACAGAAAAGATCAATTTGCCAATTTTGAGGAAATATGCCACAGAATCACAGTGAATTAAGAAGACATAAAATGAATATAACAATAAGGAAGAAATAATAGGGGAGAACAAAAAATATATATTTCAACATAAGGACATTGAAACATGATACCTTTGAGGAAGAGAATACAAATTGGAACAAAAAAAGACACTCTAATAAATAATGAACAAAAAATCCAAGGATAAAAACTGAACTACTTGTTACCCTGGATTTGGAGTTATCATGGTCAGGTTCATGTGTCAACTTGGCCAAATGGTGGTGCCCACTTGTCTGGTTGGGCAAATGCTGGCCTGTCTGTTGCTATGAGGACATTTCATAGACTTAAATCATGATTATTTCACCTGATTCAACAGCTGATGGTGTTTGTAGTCAGCTAAGGGGAGTGTCTTCTGCAATGAGTGATGCTTAATCTAATCCCTAGAAGGCTTTAAGAGGATTCAGAAGAGATCCACTCTTCTTGCTTCAGCCAGCAAGCATCTCCTGTGAGTTCATCCAGTTCATTGGAGTCACCAGCTTCATAGCCTACCTTACAGACTTTGGAACATTACATTCCTACAGTTGCCCAGCCAGCCTCACCTGAGAGTTCATTGATGACCTTCCTTGGAATTACCAGCTTTAGCTTGCCCTAAAGACCTTGGACTTTACATTCCCATGGTTACATGAGACACTTTTATAAATTTTGTATTTATGGATATCTCCTGCTGATTCTATTTTTCTAGAGAACACTAGCTATAACAACTTGATACAGAAGTGGTTCTTAAGAAATAGAATCTTAAAAATAGGTTTTTATGATCTGTTTCCACTCTGACTGGACTCAAAAGGCACTAAGGACTCTCATTCCTGTAATCAGAATGACACTGCTAATCTATGGGGTGAGCTGGCAAAAAAGAGTGAAAATATCATTATTGGATTCTTCTACTGCTTCACTTGTACAAAGTGAGGCTCTGGGAGATAATGTTTTTGACAACTTTATGAAGTTTTGTGGAAATAGGAGGTATAGAGATGTTGGCTGGTTGTTGTTAGATATACTGTATACATTAATGAGGGAAAAGGATGAAATGAAGGCTTCAAATGAGAAGCATGTGCACCGTATGACGATGTGAATTTTTTTATGAGTGCACCGAAGGAAAATCTTATTTCCCCTGTAGCCGCAGACTTGAGATCTGAAAATCAGACTCAGAATCCTCTATTATTAGTGTAGCAACTTTACTGCCTTTAAAGTGAGGTCATTGATTGGAAAGGAGTGGGACTCTGAAAAATGGGATGGTGACATGTGCATTGATAATGATGTCGGTGGAGAAGTTGAAACCCTAGGTCATGCTGAATCTTTTCTAGATAACTCTGTTATAGTCTGTCCTGAAGACATAGGCACCCCACCTACAGCCTTCCCTGAGGAGTTGGTTACCCAACTTCCACATAAAGGGATTAACCCTAGAGTGATTTATCATGTTTCATCACATGAAACTGCAAATGGATGTCCTGAAGTAATTGGCTGAGAAGATACTTCGAATTCTTTTCATGACCCACACCCACCACCCTTCATTTCTTTCAGACTTATAACTAGACTAAAGTCCTAGCAGACTCCAAAAGGTGAAGTACAAAGTGTCACCCATGAGGAGGTATGTTATACTCCAAAAGAACTGCATGAGTTTTCAAATTTATACAGACAGAAAACACAGGAATATGTGTGGCAATGGATTTTAAGAGTGTAGGATAATGTAGGAGAATTATAAAGCTGGATAATACTGAATTTATTGATATGAGTCCACAAAGCAGAGATTCTGCATTCAAAATTATAGCTCAAGATGTGTAGAAAAGGCATTAACAGTTTGATTGGATGGTAGGCTGAAACATGGATCAAAATGTGGCTGACATTACCTGAGGTTGAAGTGCCATAACTGCTCTAGTATAATGTAGATGAGGGAATCCATCAGTTTAGAGAGATTGGAAAATTAAACTGGATTTGTCATGGAAAGCCTGCTCATACACCCCAGGAATGTCTGGAGGGTGCATCTTTTACTAGAACTATGAGAAATAAATTTGTGAGACTAGTTCCATCATCCCTGAAGACCTCTGTTGTTGCCCTTCTCTGTATGTCAGATATGTGGGAACTACTGTCACTGAGATGGAATCCTTGAACACAGTGGGGATAACCAGATCCTGAGTTGGGAGAAGCCAAGTGGCAGCACTTCATTGCCAAAGGTAAGATGGACATGACTATCATAATAAACAGCACACTCAAGGCAGGAGTCAAAATAATCTGACTTGCAGAGACTTGTGGCATTGGCTAGTAGATTATGGGGTACTAAGAAGTATAATAGATGGGCAGTCTACTAAATTCTTGTTTGATCTGTATACACACAAAGAGTTCTAGGTCAAGTGAATAGAAGTCTAACTGTATTACAAAAACAGAGATTCATGGCCCCTTAATCAATTTCCAGAATTGAGACAGTTTACAGACACAGAGCCCTTTGAATGAGGGGAATGACAGGTTCCTTTTGGGGAGGATCCTGTTACATGGCCACAAATTTATACTGTTAATCTTCTTCCAAACCTTCCCCAAGAAGACACATGGCCTTTTACCAGGGTAACTGTGCATTGGGGAAAAGGAAATGATCAGATATTTCTGGGGTTATTAGACATTAGTTCAGAAGTGACATTAATTTCAGGAAACCCAAAACATCACTCTGATCCACCTGTCAGAGTGGGGGCTTATGGAGGTCAGATGATTGATAGAGGATTATCTCAGAACTATCTGGGGGTCCAGTGGGCCCCCAGATTCATTCTGCACATATTTCCCCACTTCCGGAATGCATACCTGGAATAGACATACTGAGCAACTGGCAAAATCCCCACATTGGCTTTCTAACTCGTGGAGTGAGGGCTATTATGATAGGAAAGGCCAAGTGGAAGCCACTAGAACTGTCCCTCTTTAGCAAAATAGTAAATCAGAAGCAATGCCAGATTCCTGGAAGGATTGCAGAGATTACTGCCACTCTTAAGGACTTGAAGGATGCAGGGATGGTGATTCCCACCACATCTCCTTCAACTCCCCTGTTTGGCCTGTGCAGAAAACAGATGGGTCTTGGAGGATTACAATGGATTATCATAAGCTCAACCAGGTGGTAACTCCAATTGCAACTGCTGTTCTGGATATGGTCTCATTGCTTGAGCAAATCAATACATCCCCTGGTACCTGGCATGCAGCTATTGATCTGGCAAATGCTTTTTACTCAATAGTTATTAGTAAAAACCACCAGAAACAGTTTGCTTTCAGCTGGCAAGGTCAACAATATACTTTCACTGTCCTACCTCAGGGGCATATCAACTCTCCAACCCTATGTCATAATATTGTCCATAGGTAACTTGATTGTTTCTCTCTCCCACAAGACATCACATTCGTCCATTATATTGATGAAACCTCATTGATTAGACCTAGTGAGCAAGAAGTAGCAAGTACTCTAGACTTACTGGTAAGTCATTTGCATGTCCAAGAATGGGAGATAAATGCAACAAAAATACAGGGACCTTCCACCTCCATGAAATTTCTAGGAGTCCAATGGTGTGGGGCATGTTGAGGAATCTCTTCTAAGGTGAAGGATAAGTTGCTGCATCTGGCCCCTCCTATGACTAAAACAGAGACATAATGCCTAGTTGGTCTCTTTGGATTTTGGTGACAACATATTCCTCATTTGGATGTGCTACTCTGGCCCATTTTTGAAGTGACCAGAAAAGCTGCCAATTTTGAGTGGGGACCTGAACAAGAGGAGGCTCTGCAGCAGGTCCAGGCTACTGTACAAGCTGTTCTGCAACTTGGGCCATATGATCCATTAAATCCAATCGTGCTGAAAGTGACAGTTAACAAATAGAGATGCTGTCTGGAGCCTTTGGCTGGTCCTTATAAGAGAGTCACAATGCAGACCCTTAGAATTTTGGAGCAAAGCCTTACCATCTGAATCAGGTAACTACTCTTTTTTTGAGAAACAGCTTTTGACCTGCTACTGGGCTGTAGTAGAGACTGAACACTTAACCATGGGTAACTAAGCTACCAGGAGACCCGCATTGCCTATCATGAACTTGATGTTGTCTGACCCATCACGCCACAAAATTGGGTGAGTGTAGTAGCACTCCATCATAAAACAGAAATGGTATATATGAGATAGGACCAGAGAAGGTCCTGAAGCACAATTAAGTTACATGAGGAAGTGGCCCAAATGCCCATGGTCTACACTCCTGCCACATTACTTTTCTTTCTCAGACCAGAGCTATGGCCTCTTGAGGAGTTCCTTATGGTGAAGTGACAGAGGAAGAAAAAACTTAAGCCCATTTTACAGATGGGTCTGCATGATATGCAGGTACCATCTGAAAGTGGACAGCTGCAGCACTATAACCCTTTTCTGGGATGTCCCTGAAGGACAGTGGTAAGAGAAAATCATCCCAGTGGGCAGAACTTTGAGCATTGTACCTGGTTGTTCATTTTGCTTGGAAGGAGAACTAGCCAGAGATGCATTTTTATACTGACTCATGGGCTGTTGCTAATGGTTTGGCTGCTTGGGCAGGGACTTGGAAAGAGCATGATTGGAAAAATGGTGACAGAGATATCTGAGGAAGAGGTATGTGGATAGACCTCTCTGAGTGGGCAAAAACATAATGATACTTATGGCCATGTGAAGGCACACCAGAGAGTGACTTCAGCAGAGGAAGGTTTTAATAATCAAATGGATAAGATGACTTATTCTGTGGATACCAGTTAACCTTTTTCCCCAGCAACTCCTGTCATTGCCCATTGGGTTCATGAACAAAGTGGTCATGGTGGTACAGATGGAGGCTATGCATAGGCTCAGCAACATGGACTTCCACTCACCAAGGCTAATCTGACTACAACCACTGCTGAGTGTCCAATCTGCCAGTAGTAGAGACCCACACTCAGCCTCAGGCACCATTTCCTGAGGTGACCAGCTGGCTACATGGTGGCTGGTTGATTGCATTGGACCACTCCCATCATGGAAGGGCTAGCAATTTGTTCTAACTGGAATAGACACATACTCTGGATATGGGTTTGCTTTCTCTGCATGCAATGCTCTCTCCAAAACTACCATCTGTGGACTTAAAGAATACCTTGTCCATCATCATGGTATTCCACACAGCATTGCTTCTGATCAAGCAACCCACTTCACAGCAAAGGAAGTGCAAGAATGGGCACAGGCTCATGGACTTCTCTGGTATTACCATGTCCCCCATTATCCAGAGGCAGCTGGATTGATAGAATGGTGGAGTGGACTTTTGAAAACTCAATTATGGCACCAACCAGGTGGCAATACTTTGCAGGGCTGGTGTGATTTTCTCCAGGAGGCTGTGTATGCTCTGAATCGGCATCCACTGTATGGAGCTGTTTCTCCCATAGTCAGGATCCATGGGTCCAGGAACCAAAGTGTGGAAATGGTAATGGCACCACTAACTATTACCCCTAGTGATCCACTAGAAAAATTTTTGCTTCCTGTCCCTGTGACCTTGAGCTCCAGTGGTCTACAGGTTTTAGTTTCACAAGTGGAGTGCTTCCAGCAGGAGAAACAATGACTCCATTGAACTAGAATCTAAGATTGCCACCTGGTCACTTTGGGCTACTCATGCCCCTGAATAAAAAAGCCAAGAAGGGGATTACTTTACTGGCTGGGGTGATTCACCCTGATTCTCAGGGGGAAACAGGACTACAACTACACAATGGAGGTGAAAAAGAGTTTTCCTGGAATATAAGTGATCTGCTAGGGTGTCTTTTAGTACTAACATGTCCCATGATTAAAATCAATGGAAAACTGCAACAACCCAATCCAGGCTCTCAAACTTCAGGAATGAAGGTTTGGATCACCCCACTGGGCAAAGACCTATGGATGGCTGAAGTGCTTGCTGAGGGTAAAGGGAACATAGAATGGGTAGTGGAAGAAGTTAGTGATAAATATGAACTATGACCACATGATCAGTTATAGAAATGAAGACTATAATGCTGTTTTATTCATGTTATAGTACTTAAGTTGTAAGATATTAAATTTATGAATGAGTATTACCCAAGGACTTGCACCCTATTCTGGGGCGGTTTAATGTGTTTCCATTTAACTGTTATTTCTCAATTCTGAGATGCTGTGTTCTTTGTGTATAACCTGTTACTTCTCTGGAACACTGGATATCTGTGTGACACCTGAGACTTAGAATTCGAGTTCTGCAGTTCTAAAAGTCAGCATTACCCCATATAGCAACTGTTAAAGAAGCTGAAAAAGAGATTAGACTCCAATAAGAGATATGAATGAAATGAACATGATTAGCATAAGTAAATCAGAATAAATGGTAACGGATGATATTGCCTATATTTAAACTTCAAATTTTGTGGGAGGCCATACAAAGAGTTGTTTATTTAGTATGACATTTTTTGTAGCACAGTGTCTAATTTAACCAATCTGCTCAGTTTATATAAGCAAACTATTACATGGATCCTAGAATAAGGAATGAGATATTATTATTCTGTACAGGTTAATGTAAAGCCTGTATGCATTCTAGAGTATTTTGGGTAGAAAATAGAATGCATTTGTAATTTCATTTTAGAAACTGGAGAAAAAGGTGGAACTATTAATCTTCCCCACCTGGGGAATTCCTGATATTCTCTCAAGCATTAAGGATACCCAGTTTAGTAAGCCAAGCTCTTGATGTTGAGGCTTGTGCCCTTATGAAGCTTGTTTCTCAAAGAAGAAGCTATGTATGTATATAATCATGTCTGAGTCAATCCTAGAGAGTCTCTTTTGTGACTCAGATATGGTCTCTTTCTTTAAGCCAACTTTGCAAATAACCTACTGCCCTCCTCCCCTATGCCCCCCAGGGATGAGCTTGCTCCTGACATTGTGGGATTGAGAATGACCAAAGTGGGGAAAAGAAATGGAACAAAATAAAGTTTCATTGTCTAAGAGATTTCAAATAAAGTTAAGAGGTCATTCTGGAGGTTACTCTAATGTAAGCTTTAGCCAGATAATTCAAGCTACCACAGTATGTCATGCCCTAATCAATGGTATTCCTGAATACCTTAGGGAGTTCCTTGGGCTCTATTTAAGTGTCTATTAACATTTTTCTTTGTAAGTTTATATTTTCAGAAATTTAAGGCCAACAGATTTAACCTAGACCAGATAAGTCCTGAAACCCAGAGGTACCAGTCTCTCCAAGAACAATAGCCAATTTCATTCCTCTGCCTCAGAAGGTCATCACTCCTTTCCAGCACTAAAGAAGTTAAAATGGTCATTGCCCCC
This sequence comes from Myrmecophaga tridactyla, assembly GCA_004026745.1. Taxonomy (NCBI): domain Eukaryota; kingdom Metazoa; phylum Chordata; class Mammalia; order Pilosa; family Myrmecophagidae; genus Myrmecophaga; species Myrmecophaga tridactyla. Next base: position 95,190 of record PVIY010001393.1, on the reverse strand, counting down.
ATGTCCTGAAGATTAAGAGAGAGATCATGAGAGGAAGAAGGTATAACTGAAAAATTAAGAGCTAACAGTCATTTGACTGTGACTACTGATTCATTATATAAACATTTGTCCATGTTTGTATGGATCTACTTCTGGATATTTTGTTTTATTCCACTGAGATAAATTGTGTAGACTGCAATACTAGGGGCCAATAAGAGGGAGGAGTAAGGGGTATGGGATGTATGGGGGTATTTCTTTTCTCTTTTCCTTTCTCTTCCTGGAGTTATATAAATGTTCTAAAAATGATCATGGTGATGAATACACAACTATATGATAATATTGTGAGCCATTGATTGTATGCTTTGGATGGATTATATGATGTGTAAAGCTATCTTAATAAAATTACATTAAAAAAGAATATTAATAAAGAGGAAAATGTCCTATTTCCTGATAATGAGCATGCAAAATGATACAATATACAGAGGAGAAATGGAGGAATATCAGAGCAGAGAACATGTATGCTTATTGGCATCTTTTCAAATTATTAGGTAGTAGAATTAGGTTAGTACCCAAGTGGTACCAAGAAGAAATGTTTTAAAACTATATAGAAACAAGGCAGTGTGACAGTGGTTCATTGATAGAATTCTTGCGGCCATGCTGGAGACCTTGGTTTGATTCCCAGTGCCTGCCCATGCAAAAAAAAAAAAAAAAAAAGAAAGAAAAGAAAAAACTATACAGAGACAGAAATGAGAAAGGAGCTGACAGATACATCACAAATTATCAATTATACAGAAACAGAGACAGCAATAAAAGAAAGTAGATACAAAAAGACAAGGTTTATAAAAACGAAGGACAAAATGGCTGAAGTCATACTACTTTTAAAGTAATAACACTGAATCAATGTATTAAACTTTCCAATCAAAAGACACAGATTGGAAGAATGGATAAGAAAGCACCATCCAAGTCTATGTTGCTAACAAAAGACCCAAAGATACAAACAGGTAGAAATTGAAAGGATGGAGAAATGTAATCCTTGCAAATAGTAACCGAAAGAGCTGGACTAGCTACACTAATATTGGACAAAATAGACTTTAAGTCAAAAGCTGTTATAAGAGACAAAGAAGGATGGAATATATTTATAAAAGGGGCAATCCAACAAGAAGAAATAACGAGCATAAATATGTATGTACCTAACCTTGGTGATACAGAATACATGAGGCAAACACTGGTGAAACTGAAAGGAGAAATTGACATCTTTACAGAAATTGTTGGAGATTTCAGTACCACTCATCATTATGTAAACATCTAGATAGAAGAGCAATAAGGAAAAGGAGAACTGGATAATTTGATAAATGAACTAGACATAACAGACATATACAGAATATTGCACACCCAAACAGCAGGATATACATTCTTTTCAAGTGCACATGGATTGTCCTCCAGGATAAACTACATGTTGGGTCACAAACAAGCCTAAATAAATTTTAAAAGATTGAAAATTACACAAACCATATTCTCAGACCACAATGGAATGAAGTTGGAAATCAATAACAGGCAGAGAACTGGAAAATCAACAAATAAATGGAAGTTAAATATACTGTTAAGCAATCAATGGATCAAAGAAGAAATTACAAGGGATATAGCAAATATCTTGAGATGAATGAAAACAAGAACAGACATATCAAAGCTAATGGGATGCAGTGAAGGAAGTGCATAACTATTTATAGCCCTAAGACTTATATTTAAAAAGAAGAAAGAGGGCAGCACTAAAATGGTGCTTCAGCAGGCAGAATTCTCACCTGCCATGCCAGAGACCCAGGTTCCTTTCCCAGACCCTGCCCATGCCAAAACAAAAAAAGAAGAAGAGCTCAAATCAAAGACCTGATTGTGACAACTGGAGAAAAAGAAGAAGCAAATTAAACCCAAAGCAAGCAGAAGTAAAGAAATAACAAAATCTAAAGCAGAAATAAATGAAAAAAATAAAAAAAGAGAATACTAAAGCAACAGAGAGGATTAAAAAACTAAAATGTGGATGTTTGAAAATATAAAATAGACAAGTCTTTAGCTAGACTGAAAGAGAAAAAGGGAACAGGATGCAAATAATTGAAATCAGAAATGAATGGGAGGCATTATTGCTGACTCAATGGAAACAGAAATGATCAAAGAAGATACTATGGCAATTGTATATGATCAAATTATACAACAGAGATGAAATGAACAACTTATAAAAAACACACAAACAGCCTACACTGATTCTAGAAGAAATGAAAAATATCAACAAACCGATTACATTTATAGAGATTTAATCAGTCATCAAAAATCTCTCCCAAAACAAAAGCTCAGGGCAATATGTCTTCAAAGGAGAATATTACCAAACATTCCAGAAAGAACACAAATCATGCTCAAATTCTTCCAAAAAATTGAAGAGGAGGGACATTGCCTAATTTATTCTGTGATGCCAACATCACTAGGAAAAGAAAATTACAGACCGTTATTTCTTATGAATACAAATGGAAAAATCTTCAACAAAATGCAGCTAACTGACTCTAACAACGTAATCAAAGAATTATACACTATATTCAAATGTTCAAACTAGGATTTATGCCAGTTGTGCAAGTGTGGTCGAACATAAGAAAATCAATTAATGTAATACACCACATTAACAGAATGAAGGTAAAAAACACATGATCATCTCAATTGATGCAGAAAAGGTATTTGATAAAATATAGCACCCATCCTTCATAAAAAATACTTAGAAAACTAGGAATAGAAGGAAAGGTCTTCAACATGATAAAGTGTCCCGGCCCGCGGGACGATCAACCGAGGCTCCGACTCCTGTGAGGGAAAGAATGGTATGGGACAAGAGACACGAAGAACGACAGCAAGACAAATATTCTGATCAAGCTGCAAAATTTTATTGAGAGAACAAAGCATATATACTCTTGGGAAGGGGAGGAGTGGTGGGTAAGGAAGTGGAAGTTAGGGATTGGCTGTTGCTGTTGCTAGGGTGAGCGACAAGGCTCAGGGTTTGGTGATTGCTGTTGCTGGGCTGGAAGGCAGACTTTAGTTTCACACCTTGTGCCTGTGACTGCTTTATCAGCCTGGGCAGTGATGGGAAACGGAGAACAAAGGAGCGGGGAGAAAGAAGAACAAGGAAATGGGCTCCGCTCTGGCGGCCATGTTACCGGCATTGCTAAACTCAGTGTACATCCATATTGACTGCTCCCAACAATAAAGGTCACAAATGAAAGGCCCACTGCTAATTTATACTTAATAGTGAAAGACTGACACCTTTCCCTTCAAGTGCTGGAACAAATCAAGGACTCCCACTGTCAACTCTGCTGTTCAACATTATTCTAGAAGCTCTAGCCACATCAATTAGGCAAGGAAATTAAGTAAAATCATCCTAATTGAAATGGAAGAAATTAAACCTTCATTATTTATAAATGAATGGTGTTTTATATAGAAAGTCCTTTCTGAATTTACAAGAAAGCTACTAAAGCTAGTAAATAAATTCAGGAAAGTGGTGAGGTACAAGATCAACACTCAAAAATTAGTAGTGATTCTGTTAACTAGCAAAGAACAATCTGAGGATGAAATCAAGAAATAATTCCATTCATAACTTCAGCTAAAATAATAAAATACCTAAAAATAAATTTAACCAAGGATGTAGAAGACTTATACACAGAACACCATAAAACATTGTCAATAGAAATGAAAGAAGACTTAAATAAATGGAAGGATGTTCTATATTCATGGGTTGGAAGGCTAAAAATTGTCAAGATGTCAATTCTACTCAAAGCAATTTACAAATTCAATACAATCCCAATCAAAATTTCAATAGCCTTCTTTGCAGAAATGGTAAAGCCAATCATTAAATTTATTTGAAATCATTAGGGGCCCTGAATATCAAAACCCATCTTTAAAAAGAATAAAATTGGAGGACTCACACTTCCTGATTTTAAAACTTATTGCAGCAGTACAGTGGTCAAAAGAGTATGGTATTAACACAAGGACAGATATATAGACCAATGGGATAGAATTGAGAGTTCAGAAATAGACCCTCATATTTAGAAGCCAACTGATTTTGACAAGAGTACCAAATCCACTCAATTAGGAAAGAATAGTCTCTGCTAATAATGGTGCTGGGAGAGCTGGATATCCATAAGCAAAAGAATGAAGGGCACTCCTATCTCACATAATATATAAAGATTAACTGAATGTAAGTTAAACAATCAGATTTAAGAACCAGGATTATAAAACTCCTAGAATAAAACAAAGGGAAGCATCTTCAGGAGCTTGTGTTAGGCAATGATTTCTTAGACCCTACACCAAAAACACTAGGAACAAAAGAAAAAATAAATAAGTGGGACCTCATCAAAATTTAAAACTTTTGCCCATCAAATTACTTCATCAAGAAAATAAAAATACAACTTACAGAATGGGAGAAAATATTGGGAACCATATATCTATCATAGATTTAACTTCCAGAATCTGTAAAAAATCCTACAACTCAATGATGTGAAGACAAATAACCGAATGAAAAAATAGTCAAAAGACTTCAATAGGTATTTCTCCAAGAAAATGGCCAAAAAGCAAATGAAAATATGTTCAAGCTCATTAGCCAACTGGGAAAGGCAAGTCAAAACCACAATGGGATACCACTTCACACCCACTAGAATGGCTACTATTAAAGAAAAGGTCAAGTTTTGGAGAGGATATGGAGAAACAGTAATAGTCATACATTGTTGGTAGGAATATAAAATCATGTAGCCACTATGGAAGAAAGTTTAGCAGTTCCTCAAAGAGTTAAGTATAGAATTACTATATGATCTGACAATTCCACTTCTAGATATATACTCAAAAGAATTGAAAGCAAGGGCTTGAACAGATATTTTCACATGATGTTCATAGAGTGATTGCACACAATTGTCCAAGAAAGAAGCAACCCACATGAATGAATAGGCAAACTGAGATATGTACATACAAAGTAATGGTATGGAACCATGAACTTTGAAGTCATTATGCTGAATGAAATAAACCAGACACAAAAAGACAACTGTTGTATGATCTCACTAAGATGAAACAATTCGAGTAAGCAAATTCATAGTCAGAAACTAAAATACAGGTTACCAGGGACCATGGAGAGCTGGTGAAGGGGGAATTAAAGCTAAATTGGTACAGAATTTCTGTTGGTGTGACAGAAAAGTTGTGATAATGGTTGATGGTGATGGTTGCTCAACATTTTGAATAAAATTAGCATCAATGAATTATTTATCTGTATGTGGTTAAAGAAGGAAATTTTAGGCTGTATATATGTAACTAAAATAAACATTCAAAAACAAAAACAACAAGAGTACCTGAAGCAAAATAAATGCTGCTTAAATTCATGATGTTCATTATTTGCTAAAGCTCCTAAGGACTACATTCATTCAACACATAACATTTACACATTAAAAGTCTGTATTTTTCCTCTATGCATAAAATAACAAGTTCATCCAGTCCTTTGCCCTGGTAAACTATTGTCTGGAACTAAGGGAGCATTCATGATTTTCTGAATAAAGAGAAAATGGGGAGCTTTTCAAACAAGGACAAAGATGTGGAATATATTATTTCTTTATATTTGCTGTTCTTTGGTAGCTATAACACCTATTGGTTAGCCAATCAATATAGTAATGGCAAAACAATTCTCAAAATTTCCTTCTCACTTTTCTTAAACAAAGCCTTCATTGCTTGCTATCCACTGCAAGGACAATTATATCTCATTTTTGGATTTATCAATGAATTGGCAGCCACAGCTATTTCAAGGCGAAACCAGACAATGCCTGTGGACAACTAGGTACAACTCTCTCTCCACATTTTCTGACATACTTGTATGTTCATTTTGAAACAGTTTTATTTACTCATCATAAAATCCAACCTAAGTGGGCAATGCGATGGTGGCTCAGTGGCAGAATTCTCACCTGCCATACCAGAGACCTGGGTTTGTTTCCCGGTGCCTGCACACGTAAAAAAACAAAAACAAACAAAAAAAACCTCACCTAAGTAAACAATCAATGGCTCTTGGTATAATTGTATAGCCATGCATTCACCACCACAATCTATATGAGGACATTTTCATTTCATCCACAAAGAAAGAAGAAGGAAAAAATGAAAAATAAAAAGCAAAATAAAATAAAAAGGAAAAACACCACCACCACAAGATTCCCATACCCCTCTGTTGTGTTCATCACAGAGCAAGGATGAGACCAGCGAGATGGATGCATAAAAGGAGACCAGAGGGCTACTGCTCCCTCAGGCAAATAGCAGCCTCACTGTTAACTCCAAGACCTTTTATTTTAGTTTCTTATACAAACAACAGCTGTGAGTATGAGCACAAAAACAAGTGAGCCTTGAGACTTATTTTGTTACATTCTTTAAGCAAGATAACCAGCCTTATTTACAGCCCAGTATGCAGAACTCCCTATTCTCAAGCAGTTCAAGGAACTGTTTGCAGTTCCTTCACCTGAAGCACCCACTTGCAGGTCATCCTCAGGTCAAGTTTGCCCTACTCTTAATTCCTTAGCCCTACCCCCCCCCCATCTTCCCCTCTTATGGACATTTAGCGTTTGCATATTGTCTTTATTAAAGTAAACAGGGTCATGTTACAAGGTTACAGTTACTTATAGACCCTAGTTTGCATGGAGTGTATTTTTTCCATATACCACCCCATTTTCAACACCTTATGGTTATAATGTTCATTTGTTCTCCCCCATGCAAAAACATTCTTATATTTGTGCTACTATCAGATAGTTTTGTGCTGTCCAATTTTGGATCTTTACAATCAATCCTGTTGAATATTCTGTACTCCTTCAGGATCAAATGTCCAATCTCCACCATCTTTCTATCTCCTGATAACCTGTGCTCTCAACTATAACTCTCAAACTTTGCTCTTAATTTGTCCTTTTGTTTCCAGCTAATTTCACTCAACATGATGTCCTCAAAGTTCATCAAAGTTGTTGCATGTGTCATGACTTTGTTCTGTTTTACATCTGTGTAATATTCTTTTGTGTGTATATTCCACACATTTTTAGCTTCTTGTCCATTGATGGGTATTTGGTCTGTTTTCCTTATGCAAGTGTCTGCTCATGTCCTTGCCTTAAATTCCTCCAAATATATACCTAGTAATGGGATTTCTGGATCATTTGGCAATTATATGCTTAGTTACATGAGGAACTGCCAAACTGCCTTTTAGAGTGGTTACACCACTACAAAACTTATAATTTTCTGTTTTTTTTTATAATGGCCATTCTAGTGGGTGTAAGATGATATTTCATTGTTGTTTTGATTTGCATTTTCCTTATTGCCAGTGAAGTTAGGCATCTTTTCATATGTTTTTGAGCCATTTGTATTTCCTTTTCAGAAAAGTGTCTGTCCAGGTTTTTTGCCCATTTGTAATTGGGTTGTTTGTCTTTTTTGTTGTTGAGTTGTAGGATCTGTTAATATATTTAGTATATTCAATGCTTATCTGATATGTGATTTCAAAATATTGTCTATCATTGTGTAGGCTGTCTTTTAACTTTCCTGGCAAAGTCCTTTGATGTACAAAAATGTTCAGTTTTGAAGATATCTAATTTATCTATTTCTTCTTTCATTGCTTGCACTTTGGGTATAAGGTCTAGAAAACCACCTCTTATCACAAGATCTATAAGATAGATCCTTACATTTTCTTCTAAAAGTTTTATGGTTTTAACTCTAATATTTAGAATTTTGATCCATCTTGAGCTGATTTTTGTATAAGGTGTGAGGTAGGGGTCCTCTTTCATTCTTTTAGATATGATATTCAGTTTTCCAAGTGCCATTTATTGAAGATAAATGGGACTCACTGTCCCAGTTGAGTCAAATTAACTACCTGAAGAAAGATCAACTGTCTATAGAAGAGAGGTTCTATTTCTGAACATTCAAATGAATTCCATTGGTTAGTAGATGTCTTTATGCCAGTACCATGCTATTTTGAACACTGTAGCTTTGTAAATACTTTAAAGGCAGGTAGTATGAGCTTTCCTATTTCATTCTTTTTTCTCAAAATATTTTTAGCATTCAGAGGTACCCTGCTCATCCAGATAAATTGGGTTATTGGTTTTTCTATTTCTGCAAAGTAAGTTGTTGGGATTTGATTGGTATAGCATTGAATCAATAAACCAATTTGGGTAGAATGGGCTTATTAACTATATAACATGTAATCCATTAAGTGAATATTTCTCCATTTATTTAGTTCTTCTTTGACTTTTTTAAAGCAAAGCTCTTGCTGTTTTCTGTGTGTAGGCCTTTTTGGCCTTTCCACTTATTATAATGTTAGCTGCAGGTTTTTCATTTTTCCCTTTATCATGTTGAGGAAGTTTCTATTCTGATCTCTTGAAGTGTTTTTTCATCAAAAAAGGATGTTTAATTTTATCAAATGTCTTTTCTACCTCAATTAAGATGAGCATGTGTTTTTTTGTGCTTTGATTTATTGATGTGGTGTATTGCATAACTTGATTTTCTTGTGTTAAACCTGTCTTGCATACCTGGAATAAATCCCACTCAGTCATGGTGTATAGTACTTTTGATGTGCTGCTGGATTCTTTTTACAAGTACTTTGTTAAGAATTTTTGCATCTGTATTCATTAAAGAGATTGATCTGTAATTTGTGTGTGTGTGTGTGTGTGTGTGTGTGGCATGTTTGTCTGGCTTTAGTACTAGAGTAATGCTGGCTCCAATAATTAGCTTGGTATTTTTTCCCTCCTTTTCAATTTTTTTTGAAACATTTGAGTGGGATTGAAATTAATTTGTTTCTTTAATGCTTGGTAGAATTCAAAGGTGAACCCTTCTAATTCTGGACTTTTCTTTTTGGGGAATTCTTGATGTTGGATTTAATCTCTGTATTTGTGATTGATTTGTTGAGGTTGTCTATTTCTTCTTGAGTCAATGTTTGTTGTTCATGCTTTTCTAAAATGTTGTCCATTTTGTGTATGTCGTCTACTTTATTAGCATATGGTTGCTCATAGTATTGTCTCATTATCTCCTTTATTTCTGTACGGTCAGTAGTTTTGTCCCCTTTCCCAATTCTGATTTTATTTATTTGCATCCTCTCTTTTATTTATGACCCTAGCTAAGCGTCCATCAATTTTATTGATTTTCTCAAAGAACCAACTTCTTGTTTTATTGATTCTCTCTATTGTTTTCATGTTCTCAATTTCATTTATTTCTGCTCCAATCTTCATTACTTTTCCCCTTCTGTTTGCTTTGGGGTTAGTTTGCTATTCTTTTCTCTAGTTTTTTTCAGATGAACAGTTAATTCCTTGATTTTTGTTTTTCTTCTTTTTAAATGTAGGCCTTTAGCGCAATAAATCTCCCTCACAGCACCATCTTTGCTGCATCTCATGAGTTTTGATACATTGATTTTTCATTTTTATTTGCCTTGAGATATTTACTGATTTCTTATATTTTCTTCCTTGACTCACTTGGTTGTTTAAGAGTGTGTTGTTTAGCCTCCATTTATTTATGAATTTTCTGACCCTCTGTTTGTTGTTGATTTACAAATTCATTCCATTGTGATCCAACAGAGTGTTTTGTATAATTTCATTCTTTGTAAATTTATTGATACTTGCTTTGTGACCCAACATGTGGTCTATCCATATGTTGATAGAGAATGATCTACCAGCACTTGAGAAAAATGTGTATCCTGCTTTTGTGAGGTGTAATGTTCTATAAATGTTTGAAAAATCAAGTTCATTTATTATACTATTCAAGATGTCTGTTTCTTTGTTGATCCTCTATGCCATTTTGAAAGGAGGTATGTACCCTAGAAAAGCCACATTTTAATCAAAATCCCATTTCATAAAGGCAGAATAATCCCTATTCAATTCTGTATGTTTGAATCTGTAATTAGAACATCTCCCTGGATATGTAACTCAATCACAGGTGGTTGTTAAACTGGGTGGGTCTTTATTAATTTACTGGAATCCTATGAAAGAAGAAACATTTGGGAGAATGCAAGAAACTCAGTGAGAGCAGAGAATGCTGCAGCACCATGAAGCAGAGAGTCCACCAGCCAACGCTTTGGAGATGAAGAAGGAAAATGCCTCCTGGGGAGCTTCATGAAACAGGAAGCCAGGAGAGAAAGCTGGAAGATGACACCAGGTTCACCATGTGCCCTTTAAACCAAGAGAGAAACCATGACTGTGTCCACCATGTGCCTTCTTACTTGAGAGAGAAACCCTGAACTTCATCGGCCTTCTTGAACTAAGGTATCTTTCTCTGAATGCCTTAGATTGGACATTTCTATTGATTCATTTTAACTGGGGCATGTTCTCGACCTTAGAGCTGTAAACTAGAAACTTATTAAATTCCCCTTTTTAAAAGCCATCCCGTTTCTGGTATATTGCATTTCAGCAGCTAGCAAACTAGAACAACCTCTGTCTAGATGTTCTATCCATTAATGAGAGTGATGTTTTGAAGTTTCCAACTAACATTATAGAAGCATCTACTTCTCCTTTCAGTATCATCAGTGTGTGCCTCATGTATTTTGGAACACTCAGGCTCAATGCATACATATTTATGATACTTATGTCTTCTTGATGAATTATCCTTTTTATTAATACATAGTATCCTTTGTCTCTTTTAATTGTTTTTGCATTTGAAGTCCACGTGGTTGACATTAATATAGCTACTATTTTGGTTATTGTTTGCATGGAATATCTTTTCCAAATTTCACTTTCTACCATTTGGTCCTGGGGTCTGAAGTGAGTCTGTTGTAAACAGCATATAGATGGGTCCTGTTTTTTAAATCCATTCAGCCAGTCTATGTCTTTGATTGGGGAGTTTAATCCATTAACACCTACTGTTATTGCTGTAAAAGAAGTATTTTTTTATACCATTTTGTCTTTTGGATTTCATACGTGATATCTTATTTTTTTCTCTTTTTACCCTTCTGACAGTTTTCGTTTCTACAATCTTCTCCAAATCTCTCTGGTGTCTTTCTCTATCTGCCCATAGTGCTCCCTTTAATATTTCTTGTAGAGCAGGTCTTTTGATCACAAGCTTTCTCAGTTTCTGTTTGTCTATAAACATTTTAAACTATACATCATTTTTGAAGGGCAGTTTTGCTGGGTATCAAATTCTTGGTTGGAAGTTTTTCTTTTTCAGCATCTTAAATACATCATATCACTGCCTTCTTGCCTCCTTGGTTTCCGCTGAGAAATCCACACATAGTCTTAATGAGCTTCCCTTGTTTGTGATGGATCACTTTTCACATGTTGCTTTCAGAATTCTCTCCTTGTCTTTGACACTTGTTAATTTGCTTAGTAAGTGTCTTGGAGTGGGTCTATTCAGATCTGTACTGTTTGGGGTATGCTGTATTTCTTGGATTTGTAACTTTATGCTTTTCATAAGAGATGGGAAAAATTCAATGATTATTTCCTCTATTATTCTCTCTGCCCCCTTTCCCTTCTCTTCTCCTTCTGGGACACCCATAACACATATATTCATGTGCTTCATGTTGTCATCCAATTCCCCTGAGACCCTGCTCAAGCTTTTCCATTCTTTTCCCTATCTGTTCTTTTGTGTGCAGGATTTCAAATATCCTGTCCTCTAGTCATTAATCCTTTCTTCTGTTTCTTCAAATCTACTGCTGTAAGTCTCCATTGTGTTTTTCATCTCTTCTATTGTGTCTTTCATTCCCATACATTCTGCCATTTGGTTTCTCAAACTTTCTAGTTCTTTTTTGTGGTCACTCAGTGTCTTCTTTATAACCTTCATCTCTTTTGCCATATTTTCCTCAATTCACTGATTTGATTTAGTGCATCTATTTGAATTTATCCTGAATTACTTGTTTCCACTCCAGTATCTCATTTGAAATTTTATTGCCCTTTGTCCCTTTGAGTGTGCCATATCATCATTTTACCTAGTGTGACTTACAATTTTTTCTTGTTGTCTGTGTATTGATTTCCTTGACAAATTTATTCTGAAGTTCATCTTCACTCTTTTTTTTTTGCAGGGCAAGCACAAGGAATCGAACCCAGGTCTCCAGCATGGCTCAGCCACTGAGCCACTGTCACACCATCCCATCTTCACTCTTTTACCAAGGATTTTCTTGTTGGTTGGCTATCTTCTCTCTGTTTTCTGGTTATGTCTTTGAACTGTTGACATGATGATTTCTATTAATGTCTCTCCCATTAATTGAATATTGCTGCGTTTCTGGAGTGAAACCACTTAATCCTGTTTTGTTTTTCTCTGTGTGTGGTTTTTGTTTTTGTTTTGTTTTTTTTGGGTGCTCAATCTGTTAATTATTTAAGAATCTTGACTTGATATTCATATATGTTTTGCAATATTTTCCCACTTAGAGTAAGTTATTTAGTATCTTGCTTAGCTACATTCTGTTAATATATTTAAAAGCATGTGCCATAGATATCTTTACAGAGGAACATATTTTGAAAGTGCACGTCTATTGTTCATAAAGAAACCCATGTACATTTGATGATCTGGCATATATATGAAAAGTGATTTTTCAGATCAGGGTGGGGTTGCAAAGAAATTCCATTTTAAAATAATAAATAGTAATGTTCTAGTTTGTTAGCTGTCAGAATGCAATATACCAAAAATGAAATGGCTTTTTTTTTTTTGCATAGGTAGGGTCTAGGAATTGAACCCAGGTCTCTGGCACGGCAGGTGAGAACTCTGCCACTGAGCCACTGTTGCCCACTCTGGAATGGCTTTTAAAAATGGGAATTTAATAAGTTACAAGTTTAAAGTCCTAAGGCCATGGATGTCCCAATTAAAGCAAATCTATAGAATTGTCCAATATAAGGCATTCAGGGAAAGATACATTGATTCAAGAAGGCTGATGAAGTTCAGGGTTTCTTTCTCAAGTGGAAAGGCACATGGTGAACATGGCATCTGCTAGCTTCCTCTCCAAGTCTCTTGTTTCATTAAGCTCCCTGGGAGGCATTTTCCTTCTTTACCTCCAAAAGTCACTGGCTGGTGAACTCTATGGTTCTCTTGTTCTTCTGTTGTGGTTCTGTGGCTCTCTCCTTGTTCTCAAAGGAATTCTTTCCAAAATGTATCCTCTTTTATAGAACTCAGTAAATGAATCAAAACTCACATAGAATGGGTGGAGGCACATCTTCATCTAATCAAGTTTACTATCTACAACTGATTGAGGCATCTCCATATAGATAACCTAATCAAGTTTCCAACCTGTAGTACTGAATAAGGATTAGAAGAAACCGTTGCTCTCACAAGGTTGATTGGGATTAAAACATGGCTTTTCTAGAGTACATAAATCCTTTCAAACCAGCAAAGGGCCTTTATTAGTAAATAAAATATTAAATGAATTAAATGAATATATTGAAGATCACATTTATCACTGGAGAGAAGGAAAACCTTCTTATATAAGACACAAGAAGCAAAGACCAAAGGAATAGAGTAAATCACATAAATAAGGAAGGTAATCCACAGAAAAGTTGAAAATCTTTGCTATAAATTAATAAAAGCATACAATTTTTCAGATTATATGTTTGTCTCTTAGAAACCAGAATAATGAATTTTTATATTAGTAAGATGATATAAATCATCGTATCAACAATTCAAAGGTGAAAAACATGAACAATTTCATAAGTGGCAAAGAAGCATGCTATATAAATTTTCTTAAGAGAGTGAAAATCATATATTTATTATATATTATATATGTATGTATTTCCTTTCAATGGAAAAAATATTCTCTTGATTCAAAGCTGTATGAACTTGAATAGTGAAGTTAATAGAATTAATTTGTGAAAGTCAGGAAATGGCATGGATGAGTATCATTACCACTTTTTTATGTGAACCAGTAAATAACATTAAAAATTTAAAGAAATAATTGTATAAATATTGGAAATTTGAAAACATATTTTCAGCAAATTTTGTTCTGTCTGTCTGAAAAATATCAGAGAAATAAAATTCTAAATTAAACAGCAAGAAAATTAAAAATGATTAGCTGTAAAGTTATTATAAAAATTTCAATAGCTTTCTAAATAAAGAATTCCCAAATAAATGGGAGAAAAAATTCAATTTCACACTTTAAAAAAAGCATGTACACTTTAAAAATGAAAAATAAATGGAAAAGATTTTTCTTAAAAAAAACATTCCTCTGAGGACTATGTAAAATAATTAAATAAATGAAGGGAACATGCTTTATATTTGAAGTGACAAAGAGTTTCGAAAAGAAAAGTGTCAAATTTTGCTAAATGACCCTATAAATTTGAAGCTATCTCCTAAATTATCTGGCATTTGCTGAAAAATAAAAAACCCTTAAGTGAAAAAAGTAAATATGGATGAGGACCCAAAATCTTGCTGGAGATGTGAGAAAGAGTTTGGGGAAAATAAGTGAGGCAGGGTAGTGGTGAACATATATAAAGGGATGGATGATATATATGCCATCACTTTGTCAAGTTCCCTGTTACTTCTCTTTTCCCATGCACAAGTAAATTTTACAAGAGTTGTCCACACATTTTTTCTTATTTTCTAACCTCATATTTTGTAATTTAGTTTCTGTCCTGACCATTTCACTGAAATAGCTCATGTAAAGGACCAGCAGTAAAATCCCCAAATCATCTAAAACATTTTAGCCATTTTGCTCATATGACCTAGAATTCAATAGTATTTCATCTTTTGAAATTCTTACTTTGTTTTTTGACAAACCATACCTTTCAGTTTTTCTTCTACATTCCCTTTGTTCTATCTCAGTCCTTTTTTATAATATTGCAGTCTGTCTAGTAATTGTGAGTATTCTTTGTTTATTTACTAATTCAATTACTATTTATTAATACTGTGTGAACAGGTGACCAATAGGTACTAAAGATGTAGAGATAAACAAGATAGATGAGGTTATTGCCTTCCATTTGCTGCATTTGATTAATCAATTAATATCCAAGAAAAAATGAAATAAATGGGATCGCCTCTTTCTCCAGATCCTCCAGAACTTGTTGAAAGCAAAATGTATGTGGGAGTACTGGTGTCTGGGACAGGCTATGCATAAGTTCATATTATGTGGATTTATCTTCACCAGGACTGATCTGGCAACTGCAGCTGTAACGTGCTCAATTGTTGATAGCAGGTATCTCAATATGAGAGCATTCCCTAGGGGTCTAGTCAGTCACGAAAAAGCAGAATATTGTATTGGTCACCTCAATCTTAGAGAATTTTTCAGTTTTCCTCTCACAGGAGTAGATAGTAATTTCAGAAGACAAGTTTTTCTCTACCTCTCTGCCATATTACTGCCAACATCATAAGATGTGGAAATGAAGAAATCCTTAGTAACCATCTTGCTATTGATTGGGTATGACCTGGAAACACATTTTACAGTGAAGGAAAAGCAACACAGGGAGCACATTCTTGGAATTGGTTGATTTTGCCATGTTCCCTATCATACAATGACAACTCATTAGGGTTTTAGCTGGGAAGAAAAGTCATATGTATTTATGGTGCTGTCTCAAGAAATGCATGAGATATGATGGTATTTTATAGATAAAATATATGAAAGTGATAATGGCTTTTCTGACAAGTACTTTTCACTAATTCCTTAGAGAAGATTTTTAATTGAGAGAGGAATGATTTCATCTTGGAGCATAGCTATGATTTACATATATTAGAATCCGTTTGTTCTTGAGTATTTTGAACTCCACTGCAGGCGAATTTCATCAGAGATTACCATCTTGTAGAGGTAAGTGATACAAAATACTACAGATAAATTAGGTTGCTGCCATATATAAGTATAGGCAAAACTATATCTAGAATACAGCAAATTACAAATGGACATGTTAGTAATCTGATGTTCAATAACTAAGATGATAAGAAAAGTGTAGCAAACAAAGGACATACCATCATTTGGATTTTGAATGAATAGGTTGGCTCATTCCACCCGTTAAAGAATTCCAAACAGTGGAATTCTGCCAGGGGATAAAGGGCAAATGGAATGTAGATAGACAAAAATAAGTTAAATTAACAATTCAGCCTCGCAACTACACTGGAAATCAGTGTCAGTCGTGGATGAGGCGGAGGTCACATGCTCGCTGCAGAGATACAGCAAAGCTGTCTCTGTGAGAAAAGGCACCTAATGTCCTGAAAAGACTAGTGTTGCAAAGCTGCTTTGAGTCTGGGGTGGAAGGAGGCCTTGGGAAACGCGTAATTTTTTGACTCATCCGATCACAACGAAGCAGGTGGTTCAGCTCGCCCTTCCTCCTCCCGTGTTCTTTAGTTACATTTTTGACTTTCTTTACCTCGCAGCCTTGTAAAATAAACTGTGCTGAACCTCTTTGGGTCTTTGAGTCTCCATCCAAGCCCAGTATCCCACCTGGTCCCAGCTTTAACCATATCTTTGCTCCTGTGTTTCTCTCTCAATTCCCGGTTGCCTCCCCTCAGTGCCGACACTGAGCCATGTTGGTCGTGGCAAACCAGGACTGTAAGAGAACTGCAAAATTACTTTGTCTTATGGACCTTGGTATCTGTTTGTAGTGATGAGAGTTTCTTCACCTAAACAACGACAAGAGTCACTAAATGAGGAGACTTTTCTCAGCCCTTTTCTGTTCTGTTTTATGCTGCAGGACTTTTTACCACTTGCCTTGGTGAGATTCAGTCAAGAGAGGGACCTGAAAATCATCGGAACAAAAAGAGAAAAATCAGGTGATATATTAACTGCTCCTTCTCTGCTTTGACCTCACATTTGTGGCAGAACCTGTGTCTCCTATGAACCTATCACTTGCCATGTGACACTTTCACATTTCAAGTTCTTATTGGATTCTAAGGGTGTTATTTATTCTTTTTGTCTTTTCTTCCCTAGGATTGATAAAGAATTTGTTCTCCTGGAAACTCATTACCTCTTGTTTATTCCTTTGCTATGCCATTTCTAGAAATAGTCACATCCTAAAACTATCCTCAGTTGAGTTATGTTGGGTAATATCTTGGTAACATCTTATTTTTACTCAAGTCCATAAATGATAGGTAGACCTTCTTTTCCCTAGCTGTAGGATTTCATCCAGTACCGTGGAATAACATACTGACTGATAGATTGTTGACATCTAATCTTATGTTTTTAGAACAAAATCCTCCTGTGAGTTCTATGCATGATATTTCTGTTTAGAGTTTTAGACATCTAAAACTTAATACACAGGAAAGAGTGCTCTTAAATACTCTGTGGCAGACTATTAATTGAGTGATATTTATGGAATGTACCACAAGGCCAACACAAGTATGATTCCCATTGATTTCAAATTGCAATGGGCACTGAAGGGAAAGGAAAGGAGTAGCTATTGAGTGACAGTTATCTTGCGTGCAATAGGTGGCCAGTCACAGAAACCAAAATTGGTGCTTGAGTGTATGCAGGGCTCAGCTTAAGTTTATCGCTGCATTCTTACTACAGTGAACAAGCAGAGCTTAAAACAAACACAAACACTTCTTCTCAAAATACAATAAAATTAACTTAAAGTGCAATAAATTAATTCAAAACCCTTATCAATATGAATCACTTAATTTTTTTAATTTTTACAAACTTTTTCAGCATTTACAAAACTTGCAGAATTTATTTGTATTTTCAGTCACATATATAATCAAGAAGAAATACATTACCTATCACAGAGTTATTTTTATACTGGCAGTAAATTCCAAATATACCATATTAAAATGTTTAAGAATTTCAGAATTTTCACTAAGCCATTTAGAGGTCACTTATCTCTTTTAAAACTGTATACAATTCTAAAATTAAAACTTTAAGAATGTCATTAAAAGTGTCCAAAGGTAAGGGACTGCAAACCTTAATAGATATGGTAAATTAATGAAAATCCGAACAAATATAAATATTTGCCTTAGTTTAGAGCTTTGCTTTCATAAATACAATACAGCATATTCTCAAACAGATAATCCAATATTTTATATCCTTAACAAAACAGGTAATTAATTGATGAGTTTACCTTTGTAAATATAGGGACTGAAAACCATATAATGATTTTGTTTTCAGAATAAATATTTCTTCCTTTTCTCACAGTAAATTATACATTTGATTATATATAGTGATAAGAGATAAGGATATTAATGATTTTTAAATTTAATGAATCAACAATTAATTCAAAGTTTTTCAATTGTGCTGTTGATTAAAAGATTCATAAAATTAATAAGATAATTTGTTTATATAGTTTTTTCTTTCAAAATGATATCTTGACCTTCAAAAAAAATGATATTCTATCCTTGAGATAAAGTAATGACTCATTGATTCTCTTTATTTTTTTAAAGCAGTTCCAAGAACTGTCCTTTACATGTAGAAGGCACATGAGAATATTTGTTCTCTAAAGGAGAAACTTAAGCCATGATATTCGAGATGAGCTTTATGGAAATATCGTGTATTTTTCTTAGTGCAATGCCCTAGCACTGTTATTATCAATTTCTGCTCTAATACCTGTAGCATGTGGCAAGGAGAAAGACTTCTTTTTATTGAAAAAGAAGTTACTAATTTTCTCATAAAAACTTAGTTTCTCTGACATGTCCCTGATTGTTCTGGTGAAAGAGAACTTGTGAATTTTACTCTTCTGTGTTCCCTACATCCATCGAATTCAGCTCACGTGTAGTGTGCTCCCCAGAATTAGCATATTGCTACTGAGCATATCACTTAAGGTTAAAAAATGAAGATATTTAGTTTATGTATAGAACATGTTAGAGCTATTAGTGCCTCTGTGTCAAGAAAGTGGGAGGAGCAAGGTAGTTTCTCCTAGAAAAAGACAAAGGAAGAATGGGACATGCTTACTACTTAATGTCTGTCGACATTAAGTCACTAGGCTAAGGTAGTGGAACGGGAAACTGGGAAAGAAGAGGGAGGTGAAATGTTCTCATTAAGTTTATTATGACTAGAATAAGTAGATATTGCCCACTTAGGCTTTTGCTGAAATGGAAGGTTCTAGTCCCTCTTTCTCTTTCCATTTTTACCAAATTGTTTATAAAAGAAAACACAGCATTTTGTGATCAAGAATATAGCGGTTACCACACAGGCCAGCAGGAACCCCATGACATCCAGAGAGTGGTATTGGAGCCAGGTGAGGTCATGGGCTGCTGGCCTAAGGTGCTTGGCTCCTTTATGGCGCATAACAAACTCGATCCAGAAGACCGCTCGATCCAGGGGCTTTACAGGCTGATCGTGGTGGATACTTGATAACCTCATAGCATTCTCTTTATAACTGGAAAGAAAATACACACAGAGAAACTAGGGTCTTTTTATTTCCATTAAAGTTATGTATGTGATACTTGTTATATAAATTATACAAGACATAGGCCATAGAAATATTGACAAAAATATTAAATCTTGCTATGATGTGTACTTTGCTTGTTGCATTGGATTTTACCTCATGCAAAGGGAAAGGAGGGGAAGAAATATATTCTTAACAGAGTGTAGGCAGTTTCAGGCAGAAAAAAAAATGGAATGTTTGTTTAGAATGTTTAGTCTAATTTTTTGAAGAAGAAATTGTGACACTTTTTCAACACCAAGATGGTTAAATACCTGAGAGTGTGGGGAAAGATCCGTCAAAAGTCTATAATCATAGCCTATAATGTCTGGCTAGTTGATGATGTCTGGCTAGGTGATGACAGCTGGCAAAAGAAATTATCAGTCAATCAAAGTGAGTCATTTTCTCAATCTCTGAGACCCTGGTTATGGATTAACCCCTCCTTCGTATTCATCTGTATGTTTGTGTGATGCAAAGGATAGAGCCTCTTTTGACTGTGCCAAAATATGATGCAGACAAAAGTTTAAATTAAGAAATGGCATATCCATCTGTACAGACTTTGAGTTTTGGAGTTAATCATAAATATCTTGCAGGAATAAGGTCCTCAAATACAATGGGGAATACCAGGAACAATAATGATACAGTTAATATCACTAAGGGCACACATCCGTGAATTTGAAAGAACATCTATGCTTTCTCTTGAAGATTTTTGGAAGCTGGTCCCAAATCAGTAGGTTTTACCGTGGTTTGGGGTGGTATGTGAAAGTTCTGCCCGACAGACACAAAGATTGGGAAAGAGAAGTGTTCATGTACTCTTAGAATGAATGGGATTTCTATTGGAATGAGGGAAATGTTTTGATAATGGATGGTGGTGATGGTAGCACAACATTGTGAATGTAATTAGCAGCAGTGAAATATATATATCTGAATGAGATTAAAAGGGAAAGGTTAGACATGGTAATAGAATAAAAAAAGTTTAAAAATCTTTGGAGTTACACTATATAAACAGTGAACCCTAAGTTAAACTATGGATGATAGCTAATAGTAAAATTCTAAAAATGTGCTGTCGTCAATTATAACAAATGTACCACACCAATGCAAGGTATAAATTATAGGGTGGTATATGAGAGTCCTGTATTTTATGCATGATTGTGCTGTAAATCCACAACTGCTCTATTAAAGAAAAATAAATTAATAAAGAGCATTCTATAGAATAAAGTAAAGTAAAAAATGTCATACAACCTACTGTGCTGATGTTTTATAAAATGAATAATACCATCAGCACCTAACAATGCAGAGAATAGAATTAACAGTATTTTAGATATCAATACCAACATTTCTTAAGAAACAAAAATTGTAGCAAGATTTAAAACTTTCCCAGCTCCTGAATTAATGATTTCTATAATAGCCTAAAATTATGACATATAGCTATATATTACTGTGTGTCAAGTGCGTGGAATGCAGGGTGGGAAGGAGAAATGAACAAACAGGACTGACACTTTACGATGCATCCAAGTCAAGTGTTGGGTGTCTTCCTTGTTGGAAAGAATGCACTGGCTCCTTGGCCTTGTAAGGGCATATAACTGATGCTTTTGCAGCTAAGTTCCATTCATAAAAGCTGCTCACAAAATTCCAGCTTCTCCCCTATTTCTTGAACTT
This sequence comes from Myrmecophaga tridactyla, assembly GCA_004026745.1. Taxonomy (NCBI): domain Eukaryota; kingdom Metazoa; phylum Chordata; class Mammalia; order Pilosa; family Myrmecophagidae; genus Myrmecophaga; species Myrmecophaga tridactyla. The sequence goes on along the minus strand of PVIY010001393.1, from coordinate 74,293 downwards.
CAGTGTTCAGAAAGTATATGGAATAATATATAAACCCTTGAAGTTTTGGCTTTGAATAAAAATAATTGATACTGAAATAATATGGAAAGAAGTTAAAATATAATCCACTTCTCAGAGCAAATACTTAGAGAGCAAGACAAAAAATAATACAGGGCCTGATACCTCATCCACATTAGCATAGGAAAAAAATAATAATAACAATGACAGATAAAGAATGTAGTCAGGTATAGTATATTACCCAAAGAAGAGAAAAATTGATGTATAATATGTATGTATGGTAATAAAATAAGAAATAAACAATCATATTATAAAATAAGAAGTATAACTAATAAAGTATCAGTGGCTGAGAGAGTTCAAATAGAGTTGAGAGCCTACTCTGGAGGTTGCTCTTATGCAAGTGTCAGTTAGACATTGCTACCTATCATAACCTGCCAAACCCCAACCAGGACCATTCCAGCCAATCCAAGAGAACACCTAGGGCAATATATAATTCCACAAGGGTTCCATACACGAGAGTAACTTTCCAGAAACCTGCAGCGTCTAGATGGGTCCCTGGTCCAGATAAGTCCTGAAACCTAGAGGGCCCAGCCTCCCTAGAATATCAAATAGTTCCATCTCCCTACCCCATATTAGTGACAGACCCATCCAACATAAAAAAGTTAGAATGGCCATAGCCCAAACACCCTAAACAGAAGGATTAAGAGATCAAAGGTGATGGTGGAGTTATACAGAGAAGATAGAATTTAACAAATGAATATGAATGCTGAATCATTAAATTGATATTTCTTTTAGTCTCCAATACCTTAGAGCAGTTAGAAGTAAAAACCTAAAATTGTGGAGTTGTAACCCATACCAAACTCTGAAATCTGTTCTACAACTAATCGTGGTGCTATGTTTGAAATGTATTGCTTTTTGTATATATGTTATTTTTTACAAAAAAAGAAGAAAAAAGTCTATTTTGATGATAAAAAAATATTTAATCCTTCTAGCCTCCTATATTCTAGAGCACCTAGAAGGAAAATTCAGAGAGGATCTTATGGTAGCCCCTGAGAGACTCTGGGATCTGTCCTGTAACTACTTGTTGAAGAGTGCTTTGAAAACCATTGCTTTTTTTATTTCTTTGCCTTGTATATATGTCATTTTATACCATAAAAAAGTTAAAGATAAATAAATAAATAAGAGACAATAAAGGAGAATTGATGAGCTATTGAAATAAATTGAGTAAAAATAACACTTTACAGACTGAATAGAGAAATTAGAAACAGCAAACTCTGCTTATAATGGGAAAAATATATTTGAGGAATTATTTGACACAATCATAGTGAATTAATAAGAGTAGAAATTAATTAGAACAATTATAGATATAATAATAGAGAAGAAAAACAAACCAAAACATCTCAACAAAGTATAAACTGAAACCTGAGGTTCCAGGTGTTGTAAGAATATATTATAAACGAGGGGAAAATAGAAAAAATAATTGATGTAAAAATATATTATAATTAAGTTTCTAAATCAAAGAATAAAGATATTTTCTATCTGAAAACAAAGCAAAACAACAAAAACTTTAAAAAATACAGCAACCAATTAGGCCTCAGAAATTTGGATACAACATTCCAAGCCAGAAGTCTATGAGTAACATTTACAAAGTACTGAAGGAAAGGAAATGAGACTGAAGTTTATTATACTCAGACAATGCTCATTCTCACATAAAGGCAATGAGCAAAAATTGTTTACCGGAGTGTAATATTCATGAATCTTTATTGAAGAAAAGTCTATATACTATAATCAGCCCAGAAATGAACTAAAAAATACGTTGGAATAAAAGAATCGCTGCTTGAAAAGACTGACAGTGAACATGGAATCCCTTCAAATATAGAAAAAAAAAGACAAGAAGTATGAGGATCATAAATGTTTTAATATTCATAAATATAAAGTATCATATGGACACTAAAAATTGGGAATATTATTTCCATGGCAATGATTTAAATGATAAAGACTAAATTTAAAACACACAGGGAAGAATAGTGACCCAAAACTTTGTATATTATTATGTATGTATAGATATATATATAAATGTATATATATATATATATACACCATGTTGCTTATTTTAGTGCGATCTTTCAGAGAAAAAATGAGTATAAAGATAAATATCTAAAGTTTAATAAGGCCTATAGTTTCATTTTAAACTATTTCAACTAAATCAAAGTGTATTAAAATTTTATTTTAGAAATCCACATGTAGGGCCAATAATATTTATAAAATTATTAACTGCTCAACGTCTCTCTTCTCTGTGTGTATGTATATAGTGATTAATGGTACACTGAGTGTTGATGTCAATATCTGAATATTGAGATTGGATGATTTATCACTCCTACTTTATCCTTACTGAATAGCTTATAATTTGTAAATGTGCGTGTGTGCAGTATATACATACATATACATATATACAATGTTTACAAAACTAAGCAGGTCATCCAGAAAAAATCTTTGAGAATTTATATAACCTTAACATTTATTAAGTTTGAAAACTATTTTGATAGACTATTTGTAGTCATGTTTCATTTCAATTTCAGTAAAGCACTTAATCAGTTTGGGAAAGTTATTTTTATAATTGTCATGTTATGGTGGTTATATGAAAACAACAATTAAAAAGATATGATATTGTACATTTTCTATCTAATGGATATCACATCCATGCTGACTCTTTAGAAAGCAGTAGTACTTACGATGGCTCATTAATGACTGTTCTCAATGCTCTGAGTAAATCTGCACTTGTCATTGTGTTCATGTTCACATCCACAGCTGCTCCTTTAGCCTTCATGTGAGCGATGTTATCAGGCTGATCAGCAAACATGGGTACTCCTACCATAGGGACCCCATGATAAATGGCTTCATAGATTCCATTTGTTCCACCATGAGTGATAAAAGCTTTTGTTTTGGGATGACCTAGTTTGGGATGTGGGGTAAGAAGTGGGGGAGAATTTCATTATAATATATTCACATAATTTCAGAAACAGAAGGGAAAAAAAACATGATTAGCCATTCAAGATGGAAGCATTTTCTATCAAAGCTAAGCACATGGAGCAATGCTAGCAGAGAAAATTGCAACCTGACGAATGGATGACTTGACATTGTCTGGGACAGCTTTATTGGAAAGATGCTATCTAAACCCATCAAAAACTTAAAGAGTCATGAGTATGAACTGAAGATAGTCTTAAGTCAACTATTAGAAGCATGAATCTATAAAATTGTCAATTATTTAATTATATCTCTTTTAAGACAGAAAGCAAAACATGAAATTTATCAAATATTAAATGAATTTTTAATTTCTTTGCTGTTAAATAGTTGTGCAACTTGTCCATTATGCAACTCTATAGCTTTTCCTTCCCATAATCTTACCAAGAAGATCATTCTGGGGTATCCAATCATAGAGTCGAGTATTGGCTCCTAATGTGGCTGGTTCCTTTCCTTTGTATCTCCATAAAACCTGTGGTAGAAAATCACTGTATTTTGCAAATAAGAACACAAGATTATGTCTCTTTAAAACTGCAAAACTGCTTAGAAATCACATATCCAGTCTTACTTAACTTGATAGTTGGAAGGCAAGGTATTTAAGAACTTTGTAAACAATGAAAGAAAGTAGAAATGTGTACACAACACTCTTTTTGTAAAGGCTTGTACAAGTAGTTTATTAATTATAATTTTATCATTTTGACAGTTATCACTTAAAAGATTTGCATAATGAAATTATTCAAGAAAAGTTAGAAAAGAAACATTTTAATCAATCAGAGTTGGAAGTGAAAATTTTTTGCAGACAATATAACTTCTGTGTAAATTTATGTTGCTGAGACACACTAACTTTCATGTTTCAAATGTAGTGTTTTCATAAATATAATTTGTTTTAGAATTTATGTGTCTCTTGTTGGGTGGTTCACTTCCTTTCTTCCTCCCTTTATTATTCTCTCCTTTCTTTCCTTCCTTCCTTTCTTTTCTTCCTTCTTTCTTTCATTCATTTTCCATATTTAAAAAAATTTTTTCTTGAGATAAAATGTGAGAAAAGTTTTGCTTATAGTCTAATGAAATGTTTTGTTAGGATTTGAACCATATATATATATTATATAATACATATATACAATTTTGGGGAAGACTGTACAACAAATTTAGATTAAATAATACAGGATAGCTTAGATGTCTCGTATCATTCAACTAAGAAGTTTTAAAACAAAAATCAAAATATTAACATGCTCAATTACATACTTGCCTTCATGGAATTTTATGTACTTTAACAAAATATAGAAATATAAAGAATACTTGAATATTTTGTGAATAGGAAGTTCATAAAGAGTTGAAATTTAAAATGTGGTGACAACACAGTTAAAATTAATTCAATATCATAAATTAGAACATGCATCTTGCTGACAATACTCTTAGGCAATTTAGTTGCTTTTTAACTGTAGAAAACTCTATGTAGATGATTAGATGAAACTAAGCTTCTATTTGAACCCAACTACACTTGGGTAGAGTCCTAAGAAACCTACAGATGTGGAGTATATTTTAATTCCTCTCCATTCTTTGTCCTTTCAGCTCTCCCTTTCCCGGACTTTGGAGCTAAAACACTTCAGAACTTTGGGGAATAGTCAGAGCAGGACATAAGATTTCAAACAGCAAAAGGTCAATGAGGAGAGCTTATGCTTTCTACCCTATTTAATTAAGAACAAATGACTACAGAGAGATGTACTTCCATAGTAATGTAAGGCTGAAAAGGTAAATGACCAAATGTTCTTAAATAACTATTCTAATGTTTCATACTGTTTTCCTTAATGCTATGGCAGTTATATTAATTATAATATGTTTTCACTTTCATCTTGAAGGATCACTGGTAGCCACACTCTTTTGCAATTGGTAAAATAGCTGGTCACCAGGATAAGTGGTTGTACTGACCTTCTGAGGAATCTGGCTAAGGGCTAAGGCAATGAGGTTGGCCTTTTCTTCTGTGAGGTTTTTGACCATGGACCCCAGAGAAAACACCACAATGCCATCTTTACCTGAGCTCTGGACAAATTCTTCCATTTCCTGCAGAGAAAAAAAAAATAGTTTTATGGTAAATGTACGTTACCTCAGGAAAAAAGCAAAAGTTTACCTACATTTCTGAATTTGCATATTCAAGCATAGTGTAAGAGTGATTGTTAGGCTGGCTTTGCATATCACAAGAAACATTTAAAAACTTTGGGAGAAAATATGTGTCTGAAACTTGTAGCTTAAAAATATATTCAGTGATTTCTAGGTAAGGCATGAAATCAAACATTATATAAAAAGAATAAGTAATAGGGTGACAGCTTTTTTCTAAGTTGATGGACATCATTCTCTGGGTTTAATTTTACCAAACAACCAAGTAGTTTGTAAACTCATAAAAATATTCCTTGGAAGGAATAAACCTGAATTAGGCTTCTGTAATTAATAGCAAGCCAATTTTCACCCAATAAATTACTATAACTTGATCTAACTTTGTTGTAAACAAAAACTTTTGGTGAAACTTCCCTATTTTTGTATATCCCTTCCTAAAGCAGGCTAAGTAAATTTTTGCTAAAAATAAGATATATAGCAACATATTTTAAAAGGAGATAACATGGTTAAAGTGCACTATAATCATTAATAACATTCACGAAATGATGCTTCTCTGTTATTTCCCCAAACACATGGCAATTGAATGAAATAGATACAACATACACATGTGCACGCATATATATATATATATATAAACATGCACACTATGATTTGGGGTATCTATTAGACTGTCTCCAAATGTTGAATTTATTCTTTTTACTTCAATCATTGACATAATTCATTCAGAAGAGTTATAAACCATGGTTGATAGTCACACTGCCCAAACTTCTATATCAATAGGTAGCTTGAATTTGGAAGGGAATGATGTTCTCCTTCTTATATCATTTATCTGAGATGTTTTTGTGACGTCCTGAGATTCATGTGGTGTGTTTGTATGTGTGGAGTTGGAAGGACAACCATAGTAGTAAATAGGGAGACATGATCTAAGAGCAGTGGATAATAATGTCACATCTTCTTCTCTATCTCTAGTTAGATATTGGTTCATTATCTCCTATAACACTAACTCTCAATAGAGCTTTGTTTGCAGCTATAATTTTACCAGTAACAAAAGGTAATTCAGAATCCTGAAATAAACTTTTATATATCAATACATATAAAATCGTTAAAAAAAAAATCAAGAGATCTCTCTTGGGAACACCATTTACCCTAATACATTCCTAAAGAGGTTTGGCTCATTTTCCCACAACCCAAGTAAATATTAATTCTCACTCCCTGTTCATAGAAAATACAGCCTATCATGCTTGTCTATTATTTTTGAATCACAATACTGTTACTTTATAACATTCCTGGCACTCTACATTTACTTTGGTGTATGATATACAGCTTTCTTTTTCACTACAAAAACACTTTCTTTTTCTCTATAAAGAACAATCCAACATCTGGGTTTCCCATTTCTATGAATTCTACTTTATGCTGATGAATCTCAACGTATGTCTATTGCTCTCTGCTAAGACTGAGCCATTATACTACACAAATATTTTCTAGAAAGCCCCACCTGAGTATCCCATTGTCTCCTACAGTGATTAGGTCCATGAATGAACTCTTCATCCTCATCTCAAAGAAATGTTTCTTCCAAGTGCTATCTAACTCAATAAAATTTGCCAGTATCAAAAAAAAAAAAAAAAAAAAACTCTCCACAAGTGGAAAACCAGGAGTCCTCCTTGAATCCATCTCTTTCTTCAAAACTTACCTCTTCATATTCATCAAAGACTCTGGAGTTTACCATGAAGTTCTTATGAAAGAAATTTTATCTTTTTCTTATCACAGTAAATACCTTGCTCAGATTTCTATCATGCTTGTTAGGATTAATAGGCATTCTCGGTGGCCTAGGTAATTCTCTCTCCACCAATCTACTATATGAACGCTAGCCAAAAAGACATTTTTAAAATGTCACTTCAGTCATGTCATTCTTTTGCTTAAAATTTCAATGTAAAGTCCCAAAGACTTACTATCACTCATAAGAGTACCTGTGACCTAGGAAATAGATCTGGAGTAGCAACTTGACTATATCTAGCATATGTGTCTGTTATTTTCATTAAAGGAAAATCAGGACCAGGTATCATGTCATAAGAAATGTAAATTCCAATTTAATAAACCTACCTTAGGTAAAGGTTTTGCAGGCTTGCAATGCAATCCTCCAACAAACTCAAAATTAGGTAAGTATGGACGAGGAAATTCAAAATCCCAATATGTTCGCATTAGCCAAATTTCAGCTTTCCCCATAGTCTCACATAATGTAGTGGGTCTTCCTGGAAGAAAGTTAGGTGGAGGGAATTAGCACATATATATTTAATGGGAAAGTTGTACCACTAATTTTTCAATAAACTATGAAAGGAAAAGTAAAATTAGGTCATATTTATGAGTTCTAGATGTTAAAAGGAAAGGTGTGCTAAAGTAATAATAAGGAAAGAGAGAGAGAGAGATAAAGGAAGAAAGAAAGAGGAAAAAGAAGAAAGAAAGGAAGGAAGAAAGAAAGAAAGGGAAATAATGAAAGGAAGGTAGGAAGGAAAGAAAGAGGGTGAGGGAAAGAGGGGGAAAAAGAAGGAAGGAGAGGGAAGAGTGGAGCATGGTAGGAAAAGAAACAGGGAGAGAGAAATTTGGGTAGAGAAGGAGTAGTTATACAGAAGTGAAGTGTCACCACAATAAATTCTCCAAAAAGTTAATCAAAACACTAAACTACTTATTACTCATTATTTCTCTCTTATTAAATTACAGAGGATAGGTTAGTCATAACATATCTATACCAAATCATGTCTCTATGGCTTTCTAGTCTCCAATCAGGGATACACTCCTGCCTTCAGCTTGTTACAGACTTTAGATCACTTATGGGTCAATGATCCCACTGATATTGGTCTACCTTAACCTCCTAAGTCAAATCCTAACATTTATCTTGATGGATCTGTAATTTTAAATAACAATTAACTGAAAAATTCACACCCATGACATCCTCTTTTGGAGATGTGATGTGTACATGTGCATACTATGTTTAATTAGTTGCATTTGTGATGGTTTTTGATGGGAGACAAATTCTAGGTATTAATCTTAGAATTTTTAAAAAATGAAGAACTATTTGCAAATGTCTAGGCAAACCATTGCAATACACAGAAAACATACTTTTTCAACTGAGAATAAAAGAAAAACTCAGGGGTCTTAGAAACTAGATAGATGGCCCCTTTTAGTGTCTTCACATTTTGAAGCTATGTGTGAAGTTTTATAACCAATGCCTTAATTTGGTAGTGAAGTAGCCTAGCCCAAGTAGACTAAGCTTGAAATTGTCAGAGACTGTATGACAATTCACAACTTCGGGATCAACATGTTTATGTTCTCCGTATGTCCTAATCCATGTATCTGGCATTCTGCCTTATATCAAACCCCTAGTTGATCTTGATATGCATGACAATTAGACTACCTTTTAAGAAAGACAAAGCTTAGAGTATTTCCAAAAGTTCTATATTTAAAGCAGCAATTCACAAAAACAATTATAAAGGGGTTCAACAATGAGAAATGAAACTGCACACAATATAAAAAAGATTGATAAATGTTCATAAGACATTTGAAAAATGGCACATAAGTAATTACAGAACAAAAACACTGGATTAAAATTGATCAAAAGACTTTTCCCTGTAATTATATTATTCACATAAAATTTAGTTATAAAACAACATATACTTTATCAATAGGTTATTAAATTTGAGTTCTCACATAAATATATTATTGAGTCAATCTATTGTTTTAAACCTACCAATGAGTGAAATGAGATGACTTTTAATTGCAAAAAATCCTTGGATACAGCCTCAATGCATGGCCAAATAGATAAGGCAGACAGTAAGAGGCTTCAGTGTGTGACAGTGACAAACCTCTCTTGTGAAAGAGGTTTGTGCTTACTTTTGTAAGCCATGCTATCTTGTTCGATAGATAGAGATAAAATTTTAGGGTTCCTAGTTTGGTAGGGTTCTTTCCAAATGAATGTAATGAAATGAGTATGTACAATTTCTAGTTTACATCTTTTAAGAGGTATGGTGCTTGTTCTCCATGTCTCCTTTACTCTCAGGTTAGAATGCAGGTGTCCTTGTCCAGTTATATAATAGAACTTTAGAGGAGATTCTAAAATGTATATGGAAGAGCAAAGTGTCAAGAGTAATCAGTAGTTGCTCCAGAGAAGAGATTCCAAGAGGGAAGGTAATTTCTTACTGGAAAACAAGAACTTGTAAAATGAAATAAAGTTAACTTTGTAAATAAATGTGAATCCACAACATAATGAAATTTCTGAGTTACAAAGCAAGCATTTGTAGGTAAATAGGAAAGGGACTCTTTCAATAAATGGTAATTGGAAAATTCCTTATCCCAGGTCAAAGGAAAGGAGGAAGATGGGGAGGAAGGGAAAGATGTAGGAAGGAAGGAAGACAGGAAAGGGAGGGAAGATAAAAAAAAATTGACCCTACTCTACAATATGCCAAAAAAAAAAAAATCAAGTACAGTAAAACCTTCAGATTCAAACCAAACCGTAGCCTTTTTGAAGACAATATAAAATGAATTCTTTATGATTGGAGGTGGAAAGGATTTCTTCAGGAACACAGTGGAAAAACCAAAAGGGAAATGATTCATTAATCCAAAAAAATTACACTTAAAACTAGAATTCAACTTAAGATGTTACAAAGGGAGTGAGAAGACATCATAAACTGGGAAAAGATATCTGTAATACATAAAACAAATTAAATTCTATTTAATTTAATAAAAATAGAATATATAAAGAATTCCTTAATCTCTTACATTTATACAGTCTTTGAGGGTATGATATTTTTCAAAATCTGAAATGCATAGCATTTAAAAGATGTTTAAAGTACTTAAGTGTGTAACAATTCTTTTAAATATTAAAAAGTTAACTGATAGCGTGGGCAACAGTGGCTCAGTGGCAGAGTTCTTGCTGCCATGCCAGAGACCCGGGTTTGATTCCTGGAGCCTGCCCATGCAAAACAAAACAAAACAAAAAGTTAACTGGTAGACTAAAAAAGTATTTGTAATATATATCACAGAAATAAGGCTTACACTCCTTAACATGCCAGAACAATTATAGATCAATAGAATAAACAGCCCAATAGAAAATTGAAGAAATGATGCCCAACCTCCATAAGGTCTGAGGATAAATCATAAATGAATGATTCAGCAATTATTGAGGGCAGCATTGTAGAGCTAAATATACAGGTTCAGGCAATATTTTATGTAGTATCAAGAACTTAGATAAGCCAAACAATTCCTAGAACAAGATTAGTTCATTGATTTTTTTTTATTTCCACAGAAAGGGATATTATTAAGTCAATAAAAATAATACTGTACATGTTTTAAATGTTGATGTGGGAAGATCTTCAAATCTATACTAGATTAGAAAAAGAAGGTAGAAACAAATATTTTGTCATTGCTTTTACTGGGTAAAAAATGAAATAAAATACATATACACATACCAATGCTTAATAATTCATAGACAATATCTTGATGTGGAAATATGAAAAATAAATAGTTCAAACGTAGGGGGAAAGGGGAGGAAATTATCTTTTCATTATATATACTTTTGGTCCATTTGAATTTTTTTTAAATGTATTTTAGTTTCTGTGCTGGTTTGAAATTATAATGTACCCCAGAAAAGCCATGCTCTTTAATCCTCATTCAATAATGTTGGGTGGAATCTTTTTGATTAAGTTGTTTCCCTGGAGATATGAGCCATCCAGTTGTGGTTGGAACCATTTGATTAGGTGGTTTCCATGGCAATGTGTCTCCACCCATTCAAAGTGAGTCACTTACTGAAGCCCTTTAAGAGGAAACCATTTTGGAAAAAGCTTCAGAGCCCATATAGCCAGAGACCTTTGGAGATGTACAAAAAAACATTCCTGGGGAAGCCTTTTGGAAGAGAAGCCAGCAGACAAAGCTAATAGAGGTTGCCATGTGCCTTCCAACTGACAGAGAAGCCCAGGACCTCATCAGTCTTTTCTTAAGTGAAGGTACCTTTCTCTGGATGCCATAGTTTGGACATTTTTAAGGCCCTAAAATTGTAAACTTGTATAATTTATTTATTACTTGTAATAAATTATCTTTTTAAAAGCTATTTCATTTCTTGCATATTGCATTGTGGAAGCATTAGCAAATTAAAACAGTTTCCCAGCTGCTAAAACAAATAACATACAATGCATTGTCTTAACAACAGAAATTTATGCTTCCTCCTGGGGCAGATATCTTCTAGTTGATTAGTATTTCTTGGGGTTCCTTGGTTTTTCCATCACATGGCAATGCACATTATGAGGTCTTCTCCTTTCTCTTCTGGGTTCCATTGAGTTCCAGCTTCTGGCTGCTGCCTGTGGCTTTTGTCTTTCTGTGACCAAATTCCTTTGCTTATAAGAACTTCAGGCATACTAGGTTAAGGCCCATTGCCATTTAGTTTGGGTATGCCTTAACTAGTAACATCTTCAATGCCCTATTTACAAATGGTTTCACAACCATAGTCCAAGGTTTGGTACATGAACATGCCTTTTGTGGCAGGTGTGATTCAATCCACAAAACCATGTAAATTTGCTACTTGTTTTTATGATATCAAGAGTGAAATTATACTTGTAGGACATTCCAATTTGCCTAATGAAGACCATGAGAAAATAAAAGGATGAAAATAATTTCTGTCAGCTGGGAAGTCACGTTTCTTTTGCAGCAAAAGAAAATCTGCTAAAAAAGGTAGAATTAAAAAAAAAAAAATTGCCAGAGAGCCTAAAAACTACATTTAACCCAGAACATTCATTCATAAAAAGTCTATATATTTCCTCTATTTATTCATAATATGACAAATCCATTCAGTCCTTTGCCCTAATAGACTATTTTTTGAAACTAAAGAAGCATCTCCAATTTTATAAATAAAGAGAAACTAGAAAGCTGTTTTAAAAAAAGTAAAGATGTAAAAAACTGTTTCTTCAAACTTTCTGTTCTTTGGTAATGTTAACACCTATTGTAATGCCAATCAGTACAGCAATGACAAACAAATCTCATACTTTACTTTTTGCTTAATATTTTTCATAATACCATTATTGCTTGCTAGTTACTGGAAAAATAATATCTCATATTTTGATTATCAGTGAATTGAGAGCCATGGGCACATCAAGGGCAAACTTCAGTTCTGAAAATTAAACTGCAAGCCTAAAAATTGATTGATCCAAGGCAACTATTATCCAAGGCAATAATTATATATATAATTTTGAGCAAGAAATTCGGAGTTCATTATCATACTTCATTAAAGAAGCCCACCATGGAAACAACAACTGTGTAATGATAAAAGGCCTTAGTTAAGAACATGCCATTCTATGAGTCCACCATGGAAACTTTAAGTTCAACTCATAAAACATGTTTGGGATTCTTACTTTGACTTGTCAAATCTATAAATAAGAAAATTCTCCCCATGTATTCTGGTGAATAGAAATGTGCAGGGCAAGGCGTGCTCTGGTAGTTCAGTGGTAAAATTCTCACCTGCCATGAAGGAGACTGAGGTTTGATTCCCAGTCCAAGCACTGCCCCCCCCAAAAAAGTGTGAATGAAATTCCCTATGATAAACATATATATATCTACCACTGTGTGTATATGTATAAATAAAGAAATATATATATATATGTAGAGAGACACATTTAAAAATAAGGTCTTATTTTTTAAAAAATGAAATGGGTAGAGCATAAGAAGAAAGACATTCTTTCATTTTAAATTCAATAAATGGACAAAGAAAAACTTTTCTTAGTTTGTTTTTACTAAAGAGCACTCAGTAGAAATAAAGCTAGATCAAGTAGAAAAAAATCCCTGAAAGTTTTCAAATTTTTGTTATATGCTTTCTGGCCACTAAAGGATGGCTCTCCTTTTTAATGGAGTTGCTTGTTGTCTTCTTAGGCATCTATAACTAGACCCAGCATTTCCTTTGAAACAGTGGCCACAAAGACCTCAATTGCATATGTCAGATACTAAATAGGCAATATTTATTGTGCAGTGTAACCCAAGTAAAAGAGAGAATGCCCCACAACATTGGTGGCAGAGATCAATGGGAAATATATTTCTGATGTGTGTGAGCCAAAGATGTTAAGAAACAGGAGTGTCATCAGCCTTCTTAAACCAAGGTATCTTCCCCTGGGTGCCTTAGAGTGGATATTTCTTTTTTTTTTTCTTTTTTAAATATAACAAAAAGCAAACAAAACATCCTTAATATATGATCATTCTGTTCTACATATATAATCAGTAATTCACAATATCATCACATTTTTTTCCCTTGCTTTAGTTGGGACATTTTCATAGCCTTAGAACTATGGACTTGCAACTTAATAACTTCCCCCTTTTAAAAGCTGTTCTGTTTCTGGTATATTGCATTTCAGCAGCTAGCAAACTAGAACACTTGGTTTAAGAGGAATGGTTTAAAATTAAGAGTAGTAAGTGATTCTCAAACTTTTGTGGCAGCAAAGTTCAGGCAAAGTAAAGAATGTACAAATCAAATATCATTGTTCGTTTGATCCTTGCCAAGTAGGGAGGTTATCTCACTCTTACAACAAACATTACAATCTCTGGACAAATTAGAAATGGACTCTTACCCAATATGTAAATTCAGTATCATGGATTTATTCGTGATAGCCTATATCTAACAAACAAAAGAGAATTGAATTCAAATGTATTTGTTTGTTTTATATTTTGTTTTATTTTGATGACAAATTGTTAAATATAAGCTCTTAGAGAAATGGTTAGAGGAATATAAATAAAGTATAAACATGCAAAGAATTTCTTGCCTCCCAACTCCCATTAGATATTGACAGGTAATTGATATCACTTGTAGAGATTTACATGGAGGGTATACTTTTAAAAATATATTATTTTCATTTACCTATGCTTCATTTGAGTCATTCTAGCTTTTTTTGATAACAGTTGTGTTAGTCAGAATTTTCTAGAGAAAAAGAACCACAGGACATATCTGTAAATATGAGTTTTATAAAGGGATCTCATGCACCTGTGGAAATGGAAGAGTCCAAAATCTATAGGCAGGCTTTGAAGCTGGTGGCTCTGATGAAAGGTCAGGACGAACTCCACAGGAGAGGGTCACTGGCTGAAGAGGCAGTGAAAGAGTCTATCTTTTTCCTTAAAAGCCTTCAAATAATTGGATGATCTCATTGTAGGAGACATGCCTTTGTTGATCACAGATATGATCAGCCACAGTTGCAATCAACTGACTGATGAATTAATCAACCAGCCATGAAATACCCTCACAGCAATGGTCAAGCAAGTGCTTCCCTGACCAGACAACTGGGCATAATCATTTGTCCAAGTTGACACCAGAACCTAACCATCACAGTCCACCCCTGTCAGCTTGGCAGCTTTATACATCACTTAGAAACATACTTAATTTCCAAACAGAACACCATAGCAGACATATGTTTCACCTAACAATATTCAACTGTCCTGCATACAACCAGAAATGCTATACATCTCTCCAGAATAGGGTACAAGTCCTTAGGTAACATTCACTCTTAAACTTCAGATCCTATGACTTAAATACTACAACATGAACAATACAACTTATATCATATGATCAGAGGAAAACAAAATATTTGCTTATGTACAAATACAAAACCTCATAAAACAGGCAGGAAGTATTCATACAATCATACTCCTCATTTTTGTAACTGGTCATGTGGTAATAGTTTATATTTATCACTACCATCTTCTACTACCCACTTCATGTTCCCTTTACCCTCAGCAAGAACTTCAGCTAGCCATGGTTCTTTGTGGGTGGGGTGACCCAGACCTTCATTCCTGAAGTTTCTGGGCCATTGGTAGTCCTGCCTGCATTGGGTTGTTGCCGTTTTCCATTGATTTTAATCACAGGGCATGGTTGTACTAAAAGACACCCAAGGGGGATCTTCTGTAATCCAGGAAAACTATTCTTTACCTCTATTGTGTAGTTAAAGTCCTATTTCCCCTCGGTAGTCAGAATCAATCACCCCAGACAGAACAGTAAACCCCATTCATGCCTGTTGATTCAGTGGCATGAGAGGCCCAAAGTGACCAGGTTGCAGTTTAACTTTCAATTCAATGGAATCATTGTTGTGTCTCCCAGAAAGAGCACTCCTCCTTTTGGAATTAAGACCTGTAGATCAGCAGAGTTTAAGGATTCAGGGACAGGAAACAAGCATTTTCCTAATAATGTGTTTGACACTCCCATTTCCACCCCTTGATTGCTGGACCTATGAATCCTGGCTACGGGAGAAGCAGCACCATACAGTGGATGCTGATTCAGAGCATACACAGTTTCCTGGAGAACACTGCCCCAGCTGTACAAGATATTACCACCTAATTGGCACTATAATTGTGTCTTCAAAAGGCTATTCCACCATTCTATCAAACAAGCTGACTTTGGATGATGGGGAACATGGTAAGAATAGAGAAATCCACGAGCATGTGCCCATTCCCTTCATTTGCTATTAAGTGGTTTCCTTGATCAAAAACAATTCCACTGTGTGGAATGCCATGACAGTGGATAAGCAATTCTGTAAATCTGCATATGGTAGTTTTGCAAAAGTATTACATGCAGGGAATGCAAACCCAGATTTGGAGTATGTGTCTATTTCAGTTAGAAAATATCACTGTCCTTCCCATGATGGAAGTGATCCAATGTAATTAACCTGCCATCAGGTAGCAGTCCTTGGGGAATGGTGCCATACTGGCGACTGAGTGTGGGTCTCTGCTGCTGGCAGATTGGGCATTCAGCATTGGCCATAGATAGGTGAGTCTTGGTGAGTGGAAGTCCATGGTGCTGAGCACATGTATAACCACCATCCCTACCACCAAGCTCACTTTGTTCATGAGCCCATTGGGAAATGGCAGGAATGGCTGAGGAAAGAGGATGACTTGCATCCACGGGATGGGTCATCTTATCCACTTGATCATTAAACCTTCCTCTGCTGAAGTCCTCTGGTGAGCATTCACATGGGACACAAATATCTTTGAGTTCTTTGCCCACTCAGAAATGTCTATCCACATATCTCTTTCCCAGACCTGTTTGTTACCAATTTTCGAATCATGCTCTTTCCAAGTCCCTGACAATTCAACCACACCATTAACAACAGCCCATGTGTCAGTATACAAATGCACTTCTGGCCAGTTCTCTTTCCAAGTAAAATGAAAGGTGTACTGTTCAAAGCTTCACCCACTTGGAGGATTTCTCCTCACCAATCCTTTAAGGACATCCCAGAATGGGGTTGTAGTGCTACAACTGTCCACTTCTAGGTTGTCCCTACATATCATGCAGAACCATCTGTAAACCAGGCCCAAGTTTCTCTCTTAGTCAACTGACTTAAGGAACTCCTCAAGACACCATAGCTCTGGTTTGGGAAAGAGAAAGTAATGTGGCAGGAGTGTGGCCAAGGGCATTTGGGCCATTTCCTCATGTAAGTTTCTTGTGCCTTCAGGACCTGCTCAAGACCTATCTCTAATATACCATTTCTATTTTATGATTGAAGGCTGCTGTGCAGCCCAACCATATGGCTTGGTGGGTCAGACAACACCCAGTTTATGATAAGCGGCTCAGGTCTCATGGTAACTTGTTGGCTCATAGTTAAGCATTCACTCTTTACTAAGGCCCAGTAGCAGGCTAAAAACTGCTTCTCAAAAGGAGAGTTATTTTCTGTAGAAGATAGGCTTTGCTCCAAAATACTAAGGGTACACTGTTATTCTCCTATAGGTTCTTGCCAAAGACTCCAGACAGCGTCTCTACTTGCCACTGACACTTCCAGAACCATTGGATCTGCTGGATCATTTGGCCTAAGTGTCAGAGCAGCTTGCAAAGCAACCTGGACTTATAGCAGAGCCTCCTTTTGTTCTGGTCCCCACCCCAAACTAGCAGCTTTCCTGGTCACTCAGTAAATGGGTCAGAACAGGACATCCAAATGAGGAATA
>PVIY010001393.1:0-50103 GCA_004026745.1 Myrmecophaga tridactyla | reverse complement strand
TAAAGGAAAAGACTGATAAATTCATCTGAAAATTGTTACAAGTTTCGCGATATGGTATAAAATCTTTAAACAGCAAAAGTCAAAAGAAAGATGATAGAACAAGGACTAATTTGCTTTATATTCATTAAAAGTTTAAGAAACACCCCAAATTTAAAAATAGACAAAAGATTTTAGAAAAGATTTAAAATAAAAGAAATAAAAATAGCTAATAAAATTATGATTTATTAAATGAAATTCAAAACAAGATATTTTCTACCTAGCCAAGCAGAAAAATATTCAGCTAGAATGAATGTGAGTTAACAGGTACTGCTGAACAATGTTGGGTTTGCCAATTCTCCAAAATAAAATACATTCTTTTTAAAGAAAACTATTCGCAAATATATTCCTACTAAATAATGGCAAAAACCCATAAAGAAAAATCATTTTCTCTAGGAGACCAAGAAAATGGAAGGGTCTACTACAGAGAGTGACAAAAATTAAATCACACTTAGAAGTGCTGTATCAGCTTTAGGTAGCACAACCCCAGACAGGAGGCATACGGAAGTCTCAGAAAAAAAAAGTCTTGTGAAAATACATTTGCTGGAATAGATCGCTATAGCATTTTGGAAAAAATAAATATATGTATGTATGTGTGCATACATATACACATATAATGTTTGTATTCATGTTTGCATTTATAAATGATATTTGGTTATGCACATACACCCAAATGTGACTAGTATGATTTGCATAGTCTCCAGTATTTCCCTACAAGTAAATTATTAACTAAAAAGGTGAAAATAGTAACTTTATAGTGGAAAATCTGACATACATCACCTTAACCAAGTAATTAAAATTAATGTCACTAGTAATGAGCTCTTTATATCATACCATGAATCTCCTGTTATGCTATAGTAAAGTCACAAGATCTCTTCTGCATTATTTATACCAGAAAAAAGCATAATCTCATTCTAATTATATGGAAATAGCAGACAACCCCAAGAGCACACTGGTTGAGAAGCCAAATAAGTTCTCAGTTTTATAAAGCTCTCTCTTCTTGAATAGTTTCAATTGGTTAGCAAATTATTTGGTATTCTCTGAAATTTCTTTCCTCTATTTTTTAACTTCTTCCTAAATGTAGGACAACAGGATAGTCTAAGACACCACTATGCATTAGAGTGTTTCAGGTTGGTATTTAATAAATCAAATTTAATGTATTATTATGTTTCAAAAAAGCACAAAGCATATTTACACCAATGATATTAATTATTGACATCAAGAAAGAAAATATAACAGAAGATTAGCATCTCCATTTCAAAGAATAGGAAGCACAACTGTTCCAAGAGTATTTATTGGCTCACTGAGTGTTAGTGAGTGGATCTTGGACCCAGTCATTTGAAATCAGGCCTCTGATTTCCAAAACCTTCATTCCTTTAGTTTTTTGACCCTGAAGCTGAAGAGCTGCCATTTTCAAAAAAAACTCTTTAGTAAAAAAAGCAAAACAAAACATGCATGCGTAGGTAAGTATGCGCAATATGTATGGAGAATTATCTCTGACATGGACTCGTTTTAGATTATCATCTGTCTCAAGAATAGCAATGTAAATACATCTAATTCAAAATAGATCGTTTGTACACATATAAGGTTTGAAGGCAGTGTAAAACATGCTACAGAGAAAACATAGCAGTGAACAAATTTGAACAGCACTTAATTATTTTAAGCCCTTTGATTTTCGACAGGAATCTTCCTACCCCTTGAGGGTGAGGAAAATGAGGACCAGGAAATAGGACAGATTCTGGAATGTGTTAAATCCAGAGCTTCCTGGGGACACAGAAGTGTAGAGTGGTAGAACGAAGACACAACTCAGTCTTTTAATACTTTTAAAGTGCTCTGCAGACAAAGATGAGGAAGAAATGGATGAAGGGGAAGGAGTAAAAAAATGTTACCTATCCTGAGATAGAGTAAAATGCCAATAGAAACAAATATTGTCATTCATAAAGTCATAGCTCTTGGGTTCCTCTGCTATTTCCATATAATTAGAGTGAGATTATGCTTTTTTTTGGTATAAATAATGCAGAAGAGCTCTTGTGACTTTACTATAGCATAACATAGCATAATATATACATACACATACAGCCTTTTATTTCATGTAATTATTTTAATTTCCCCCCTTGCTTTATGTGTGCGTGACTGCTCCTTTGAATGTATCATAGGTTCTTCTTAATTTAAGATAATTTTATGTATATTTAGATATAAAGTTCCCCAGAATATTATTAGTTCTGAACAACAAATTATTTACTATTTGGAACACTTAATTTAATTCTATAATTACCTTTTTACTACTTTATCAAAATTATTAATACCTGCGAATTTTTATTTACAGATATATTCATTGATATATGTATGAAGTATGAGAAAAATAGCTAATAAAACAAAAATCAAAATAAATGAGCTCATTGCTATTATTTCTACCATACTTTGGGAGTATTCTAATTTATAGCATGGAGAAATTACTGCTTAAATATTAGATTATGGTCCACAGTAAAGTAAAAATTTCTAAAGTGTGTTCATCATAAAAGTTTGAATACTGAGAGGCAATTACTTATTTTTTTGTTTTTTTTTTTCTTATCCATGGAATTTTCTAACATCTTTCTGATGTCGCTGATTACATACTCATGGATTTTACTTACTTGCTGCTTCCACTCCCCTTTCTTAGTACTTTGATCTTGGCTCTTTTTTTCATGGAATTTACCAGACACATACTAAGGCCTTGGCTACGCTCACCATTCCAAGTTTCCATTAAATAAAAAACCCATAAACAAGCATATTTCCAGCATCAGCAAATCACTTCTCCTTTCTATCAGTTTTTATCCTCGATCTTTACTGCACACAGGCAGCAAGAAATAAACAAACATAAAAACCAACTTCATTTAGGAAAGCGTCTTATCAAAAACAGTTACTTGGTTTTTTGTTTGTTTACTTATCTCTTTTCCAATAATGCAAGAGTACCATTACTGTTGAGTATATTTCTTCAGCTTTATAAAACAGCATTTCCATAATGTGAAAAATTTCAGTTCATCCATAATACAAATGAGGAAGTATCAAAATTTTGTATAGTTACCCAGAATTTTACTCTTGTAATAATTCTAAATTATCCAGAAGGAATGAATAGTTTTGAAGAGTATAAGAATGATATTTTTAACCCTTTTACCAAAGTTTATATGGTTAGTGAACTCTGACAAGGCTGAAGGCATATAGAAGATAGGTTCTGAGGTTTTCTCACTGTACCTTTCCATAGTTGAAATTAGAGAGAACCTCAAAGTGTACAAAATGTAATTCCTAATTGTAAAGCATCTATGCACCAAGGAATACTCTTAAGTCTGTTACCACCACTTCAAAACCATCTTTCTGAAGTTGTAACATCAAATCGGGGTTCTTTAGGAATTTATTCAGGCATTCATATTAAAACTAAAGAGAGCTTCCATTAACTTTCTTAGTTTCTTAAGAATGTTCATAATGTGAAAATATGTGTTTTTTTCCTCTATGCCTGCATTACTGAAGCATCAATAATGATCCCTATATCCTTTTTTCTTCAGAGCAGTAAGGACTACCACAGAGTTCACAGATAACTCAGGAAAGGTCAAAAAATATATTTGTTGACGGAGCCAGAACTGTTACATTGTAATTTCTTTCAATCAATTCTTTCAAAATCCTCCCCATATTTAATCAGCGCCTACTTTCTGCAGGCCAATTTAGTACACCCCCACTGTATGCATTGGGCATACAAGTTTTAGCAGTATTCCTCCTCTCAGGGTAAAGCTATAGATTTAGCTGTTTTCTACTGCACATAACCCACACAGCATGTATGATGGTTAGGCTCATGTATCATCTTGGCCAGGTAATGGTGCCCAGTTATTCGATCAAGCAAGGTCTGGCCCAGCTGTTACCATGAGGACATTTCATAGATTTAAATCATCCGTAAATTGATTGCATCTATGGATAATTAAATCTACAATCAACTGAGGAGATTGCCTTCAACGATGAGAGGCATTTCATCCATCAGCTGAAAGCCTTAAAAGGAGAAGTGACGACTTCGACATTCAGAAGAGAGAATTTTCATCTCTACTTCAGCCAGCCAGCCTCTCCTGAAGAATTTGTTGAATACCTTCATTGGAGTTTCCAGCTTGCAGCCTGGCCTATGAAATTTGAACTCATACATCTCCACGGTTGCATGAGACAATTTTATAAAATCTCATATTTCCAGATATCTCCTGTCAGTTCTGTTTCCCTAGAGAACACTGACTAATACAGTAAGCATTTTTTTCTTCGCCTTATAAATATTAAAAATATTTCTTAGATTACTGATTACTGGCTGATTGAGTTTTGCCTTCTTGATATCTCTTATCACATACATATCTGAATATTTTAATTTGCTTATTTTCACATATGACTCTATTCTACATTTTAAAATTTAGATTTATGTTTTTCTTCCACTGTCATTCACAATAATAGTAATATCACCAAAGCTCAATCTTTAGTTCATTATTTGCTTTACTGGCCGTTTCTGCACTCAACTTTTTCAAAACATTCACAGATCAGACAATTCATTCAAAAAGTGAAATTAAAGTGTTATTTTCATATCTATAGAAATGTGTAAGTGCACAAACTTTATATAAGGGATGTATGATAATATGCAAAACTGCATGGTACTGATTCTAGAAAATTGTTAATCATTATTAAAACCATCTTTGCTATTATGGTGCCCCACAAGGACATACAGTATTTACATTCTTTCTTATCAAATATGACATGATGATACTGCATAGTTGTATCAAATGAAATTGTTTGAGTCCTATGAAAACTTCAGCATTTACTTTAGCTGCTAATAGCATGTTTCCTACCTTTCTCCAACGCTGTAATTCCAGGCTATTTATTCTCTCCCTAAAACAGATGGTGTAGAAATAAAACTGAATTGTTTATAGCTATTACAAAAGAAACACTAAACAGATTAACTCAATGCAAAATCTTACCAAACTGCATATAAGAAAAAAAAATAATGACTATTGAGAATGGCTCAAAATAATGGAATGGGCAGAGGTGTATGAAGCAAGTACAAAAAAATAAAGAAAATGGGATGATATTAATATCTGATAAAGTGAAATTCAGGAAGAAAAGCGTTAAATGATAAAATAGTGCACGCTTTAAAATGGTAAAGACACAACTCATAACAAACATATCAAATATTAATATTTGTAGCCCAAATGATATTGTAACAACTTTCACATAACAAAAGCTACCGGAGATGGAAGCAACCAGAGATACACAATAAAAGTTGTGAATTTTAACAAATGCTTTCATATCAATATAAACTGAATTCATACAAATTAGCAAAGAGAATGAACATCTAAGCAATATAATTGATAAAATAGACTTTAAAATGTATAAAAACTAGAATATTAAAATGAAAAAGGCACTTTATTTTGACATAAATATGAAACATTCAAAAATGTTTTCATGTATTCAGCCACAAAGCCTCTAGATACATTTCATACTAAAACAAGTAATAAAAATATTATTCTTTGAGTATAAGTGAATAAAATTAGAAATTATCGTTTAAAAAAGTCCATTGCCTTGAAAATTTTTAAACTTTCCTTTAACAATGCTTTCATAGAAGGGGATATATGAAAGGAAATTGAAATAGTTAAACAAAATAGAATTAATAAAAATATAACATATCAGAACCTATATTATAGAGCTTGAATAATGCTAAGAAGAATAGTCCTACCATTAAAAATTGATACAATAAAAAAATTAAAAAAATAAAATAGATGAAGTAAACTAAAATTCACAAAGCTAGAAAGTAATGCAATGAAATAACCACTAGTGCACAGAGGGAAAATCATCATAAAAAAGCAGATATTTGAACAGCAAACTGAAAAACAGTAGAAAAATAATTCAACTGAAAAAGCTACCTTTAAAGAACATTGACATATTAGGTAATTGAATGGCCAAACTAACTTCAAAAAGAGGACTGGAAGAAGGCATATTATTCACACTAAAAACTAAAAAGGCAACGGAAAAATAACCATCTAAAAGGAATACAGATAAGACACTCAAAAGTCTATTTACCATTTTTTGGAAAATTTGGAAACCCAGATAAAAGTGGATAACATTCCTGGTATAAACTTATTATTAACCAAAATTAATACAAGTAGAAGGAGAAGCTTCTAATATTTTGGAAGAAATGAAATTATCAGAGCTCGCTTGCAATGAATTCAAACTCTAAAGTGATTCATAGAATATTATACCAAAGCTTACAAGATCAGATAAAAAAAGCTCCTTAAATTATTCCAAGCATGTGAAAAAAGAAGAAAAACTTCACAATTCTTTTCATGAAAGGGTTCTAACGAGTCCAAACTCTTACAAACATTGCACACTAATTCTACCTATGCCAAAGAAAATATGTTCAGTGAAATATTAGCAATATATATTTAAAACATGGCAAAAATACACCACAATTAAATGGGGTTCATTTTTAAAAAGGTATAGTAACAGGAAATCCATTCATACCATCAATTTATTAAGACCTAATGAAAAGATTCCGTAATTATCACCATAGGTGACAAGAAGGCCATTGACAGAATTTGACAATTCTGATTTACAAAAGAAAATGCTTAGTAAAAGAGGAAATAGTTGTTATTTTCTTAACATGACTCATAAACCAATAGGCTAATTCCTTCTTTCACAGGGCTCATTTTCAAGAAAAAAATGAACAAGAAAATGTAGAAGTTGAGAAGTGATAAAGAAAAATGTTTAATGCCTATATGGATGAAAAAAGTAGATGTAAGTATAAGGAAATATCCTTTTATACTAATTGATAAGCCGGTTTCCATAATAATGGAAATAGTTTAACTGTCATGTGTAAATATAATTAAAATACCCAATTTCTAGATAATCCTGAGCAATCGGAAAACCTTAATTTTAAATATGCACACAGTCAATGGAGGGGGCATACAAACCTGTTCTGATGTGTAGGATAGTTGGTTGCTCATGCCCTGTTTTTACCCTACTCCTAAACAGTCCATCCTGTGGAGGCTAGACCCCACTTCTGTTTAACTTCTCCTGGGTATTTAACAGATTTTTTATAATAAATTTGCTTTGCCTTACACTCACACTGCATCCTCCTGGCTCTTGAAGAAGCAAGTCCTTTTAAGTTTCCCATGTAGGAAAATAGGTTGGAAATGGCTTATTAACCTCACCTTGCTTAAAATAGAACTTGGTCTCTATGGAGCAACAGCGATTGCAAGTTAAATTCAGAATGTCAAGGCATTAATAATTGTGCAGGCATTTAGAATTATATAATCACTCATATTCAATGCATATTCTATACATTAAAGGGATGGATTTAGCACAACTCTCAAGTAATAAAATATAATAAATAGAAAGTCCATGCACTAAAATCTCCACTACGAATCATCTTGCATGATAAAATTTCCCACGTTCAGGGATAAGGATATGAAAGCTATTCTGTTCCAATTTTGATTAATTATCATTATATTTTTAACATTTTAAGAATAAAGTTGCAAACAAAATATTGAGTAAATTTTACCAGTTTCTTCTTGACATTATACCTTTATGCAATAGAAAATGAGGAAGGTCATTACTGATATTTTGGAGATGTTCATTATAATTATATGCATAAATGATTAAAGATACTCCATTTTGTAGAGACTTGAATTTTCAAAATCAGATGAAAATTTTCTGCTGTTGAAATGTTGGTAATTCTCTCAAATTTATTAAGCCCTTATCTAAACTGAATTTCTGAAAATATTAACATAAGTACTCAGTATTCTCATAAGGCATTTAATTATTTTTTGTGATTTATAGGCTAACTGCTATGTGCAGCACCATATGTTATTCAAAGCAGTGCTATGCCATAGAAAAGTTCCTGGGTGACAATGTATAGATAATATGTATTGTATGTGTAATGCTTATAATTGACATAACATGCATATTGTATTATTTTCACCTGCAGGAAAAACAATAGTGTGGGATTAGAATCTCCAAAGAATTGAAAACTCCGCTTCAATCCTAACCCAAGAAA
This sequence comes from Myrmecophaga tridactyla, assembly GCA_004026745.1. Lineage (NCBI taxonomy): Eukaryota > Metazoa > Chordata > Mammalia > Pilosa > Myrmecophagidae > Myrmecophaga > Myrmecophaga tridactyla. The sequence goes on along the minus strand of PVIY010001393.1, from coordinate 42,020 downwards.
ACAGACTTGAGTGAACTTGAACACAGTCTTCTGAATAAAAGTCTTAGACCCTTCACTGTCTTAGTTTGTTGAGCCTGGGATTGAACAACTGCCATTTTCAAGAAACGCAGTCTTTTTATTTTTATTATTATTATGTTATGCATGCTTAAGGAGATGTGCACAAATAAGAGAAAATACACTGGTTTGGGACTAGGTTGAAAGACAACCTGTCTGGGGAATAGCTATTCAAATGGCATCTTAAATTAGACAATGTTTTCGAGACATATAAAGCTGGAAATTAAAATAAGGACATAAAGGAAACTTTAAAAAGAAATCAAAATGGAAAAATTAAGAAAAATAGGTGATGAAATCAACCTGTACGGGTTTTGACAAATTTCTCTCATGCCTATTAATCACACCAGAACCTCCCAACTCCACTGGTGAGGAAAAGGAGGTCTGCCTAGGTCCGCAGAGCAGGTCAGGATCACAACCAGTGAGAACTTAAAGAAGGATCCAGAGCTTTCTGAACACATATATGAGAAGCAGAATCAAGACACAAGTCAGTCTTCTGTTGTTGAATCCAATGCTTTTTAAAGGACTTTGTATACAAAGAAATAGTTAAAATGAATAATAAGCAAACAAGAAGAAAGCTCCCCAAATCCGCATAGCGGAGCAAGGTGTAGTAGAACAAATAGAAACCAAATTGTTTGACGTCTTATGATGTATGTCAAATCAGGCTAATTTCTACAGAATTGTTTTTCAATGAAACACTTTATGTAAGTTTCTTTTCTTTCTTTCTTCTTTTATGTTTGCAAGTTTGTGGTTCCTAATTCTGTTGCTATAATAGATTAACTTTTTTATAGGATAATTTTATTTATATTTGAAAAATAGCGTGATTATAGGAGTAGTAAATATGCAAAGCGACAAGAAGAAATGAAATACTTAGGATGGAATACAGAAATTAAGAATGGAAATTAAAGGATGATCATAATGAAACATACGTTTAATTTGGAAAGGTGGAGGCTCTTCTGAGTATAATCTTCTCCTTCTCTCCATACTGCTTTCTCTCAAATTATTATCATTTTTTACATGGGCAGGCACCGGGAATTGAACTCTGACATGGCTGGCGAAAACTCTGCCACGGAGCCACCTGTGGCCCGTCCTCTCTCAAATTTCTTAATTTCAGATTCTGGAGTTTATGGGAGAGTCCAGGTGTTAGATAGAAAAAAATAAAAAGGTGAAGGTAAGTAGAAAGGATTAAAGAAGTGCCTTTTGATCTTTTTCTAGTTATGCCCTATACAAATGTAACCCAATTACCATAATACTCTTATACCCAATTCCTGTGATAATATTTGTAGAACATATCATTTTTTTTAGGGATTATGTATTATGAAAAAAAACCTGTAGTAAGCCTGGGAACTAAGAATTTGAGTATATATATATATATATATATATATATATATATATATATATATATATATATAAGAATGGTAGTAGATATATCTAACTTATCCTGCATATAAAGAATTCATTATATCAAGGTGATATACTTGTTCAATATCATAAAGAAAATAGTCTTGATTTAACAATATAGCTTATTTTTATTTCATTTAAGAGTTAAAAATAGGTTTTCTGAATAAATTTTATGTCACAGAATAGTAGAGGTGTAATTATGAAGTAAGCCTTGAGCCAGCTATTCCAAACCACTTATTTCATATTGATAAAGTAACGTAAAAAAGATTTAAATGACTTGTATAAGATCATATCATTAACAAGTGAAGGAGGGTGGTGCGACCGTGACGCAGTGGCAGAGTTTTTGCCTGCCGTTCTGGAGACGCGGGTTCAATTCCCGGTGCTTGCCCATGCACGAAGAAAAAAGAATAACAAATGAATGAATCGAAATATTAAAATTCTGTAAATATAGTAATCTCCTAGAGAAAATGATTACCATAATAATTAAAGCCAAACATATAATACTTGACATTTTATGATACGTTGTCATAATTATATATTTTTAAACGGTTTACTGGGTCTTTGCCATCTACAAAATGTAGTTTCTATATTGTTCATCCAATTATAATTCCACAATATCATTTTAGGGGAATGTTTAGGAGTTAAACAATTCCTAAGAATCCAAAGTGTACCACCAATATAGTCTTTCTGTTTATTTCTGAAACTGTACCCTAACTTAATTTTCCTTATTGTCCTCATTTTCTAAAAACTTGGAAGGGGGCTAAATATGTCAAGTAGTTTATTTGCAAGAGTTCATCAAAATAATCAAACACATAAATTGTCACTCTCTGAAAAAGAAAAGACAATGTGCAACAAATTTAAAAGTGTTGTAAGCCAATCTGACATAAATGGCAGGATAAATATTTTCATAATAAAATAAAAAGATAATTTGAATACTTACAAAAAATAAAAATTTCTTTTACAAAACCAAGAGTCAAGGTGACACCACTAATGGTCATTACTATGATTTGATACTCATGGGTAAAATAGTCTTTCAAAATGTTCATATTTAAAGGGTATCTACAGATAACATAGAACACAGACATTTCCTTATTTCTCCTTAACTTTTCATGTGAATGAAAAAGTGAGGGCCATGAGTATTTCATCTTTTCATTTATCTCCTAGTGTTCCAAAGTAGGTAAGGAGTAGCCTGGAGTTTGTGTTTTAGGATTTTGAAGCATTTGAGATGAACTCCGAACACTTTCAGCTATCTAACAGAACCAGGAGTTACTTTAAAGCGATACCTCTGTTGCAAGCAAAACATTTGGCTGTTTCAAGGAAGTTATTTTTTTTTAAATGACATAAATAACAGAGAGAAAACATATTTTGCTATCCAATGTCCTATTTTCTTGCTCTTTCAATATAGTACCCATTGATGGATGTCTTTTCAGTAGAAAAAAACATATTTTTTAATGTTTAGAGTACTAAAATTTAGTCCTTTGGTGAAGGGACTCTATCGAATTTCCATGGAGACAAGATTATTTCTTTATCAAAAGGTAGTCTTTTAAGATTTGAAAGGAAATATATATATTCAAATAAATAAATACTTGAAACAGTATTCACTTGGTAGTGTTTATATATGGAGAGGTATTTTAACCAAACATTATTTGTAGGTCAACTGAAAATGTAGCCCTTTTCATGAAGAGTGAAATAATGGTGTGAATTGTCAGATTATATGTTTGGTTACAGATAGTTTGAAGTTTGGAGTGTTATTGTTTTGTCAAGTTAAATTTGAAAAGGGTGCAAATTTCTATTCCATCAGAATATGATGAAATCTGGAAATAAAGAGATGCTGTCACTTCACAATATAAAGTATTATTATTTTTTATATGTATTAATGAAAAAAGTGGGAGTGGGAAATGGAGAATGAGAAGGAAGAGATGATGGGACAAGAGGGAGAGTTGGAGAGCATACCTAAGAAAAAGCTCCAGAATTTCTATATCACAATTTTAATGGAGATTATCTCTGGAATTGGGTCTTAATAGTAACTTTCATTTCTTCATTTGGATTGTCAATATTTTCTAATATTTTATTGAAGCATTTTTAACTATTTCAATAAGTTAAAAGCAAACAATGTAAATTTTTTATCACATCATTTCTTCATTTATGATACTTGCATAGACCGTCCAGAGTGTGGAAGAGTTTGTCTATGATTTATCCACAGCATTATCATATGGTCCATTAAAAATTCTATAGCATTCACTTCTGGGGAATAGGAATCACTTGAGATTTCACACCTGAGTCAGGATTGAAGTTGAAGAACAATAGTGCTCAAGTAGCCAATGCACCTGCATTCTGATTTCCTTGAAACAGCCAATGGCTACATGCCGTATGTCCAACAGACCCACTGAGAACAATTTTTATCAATCATTAATTTAAAACAACAGCTGACACTTCTTAGTCATGGTGAAAGTCAAAATGAAAATCAAGTTGTTCCAAAAATTTAAGAAAAAAATCTAAGTATAGTTAAGCAGACTTTACTTTTCAATCAAGGAATGCATCATCTGATACTTGCTTGTACTAACTTGGATCCCTAGATTAAAAGGATAAGAAAATTAACTCAATTTTATAAATAAACATTAAATTTTCATTTCAAAAATTAAATTTCAGTTTATTTTAAGAAAAAAAATCAAATGCCTGCAGGGTATATAAACCTTTGATCTATGTGCTCTGTGTTAATATCTATATCCAAGAAATCTCTCTTCAATTAAACAAATCTGTCTCAACATCAAATGTAAAAATAAAGTTATATACATTTCTTACTTCTAGTAATTTATCTTCTACATAATGTTCTATGTTTCCAAAGCACTTCTGTATATACTGTCTTATTGAACATTTTCAAGTCTTTTGTTAAGTAAAAAATATTTCCCCCAAATTACTTCCCCCCAAAACATGATTCAGGGTTTGAACCAGGACACTAAAGCAAATGTTACTTCAGTTCTGTTTCTCTATGAAATATTTACTTATCTGTATAAATAATGAAATTTGCCAATAGACAATAAATATTGATATCACTTCCTTATTTCCTCATCTTTCACATTTAGAAAAATTAAAGTAAAAAACAGAAGCACTTTTGCTTAAGGAACCATGCAACACTTCAAATCTTTCAAGTTGTTTTGGGTAAACTAGGTTAAGAAGGGAAGTACTCCAAACGAAAAACAGTTATTTTCTTTTCCAGTAAAGTAAACCACTGTGTGTTCTGGTTGACTTCTTCAATCGAAATCCAGGGAGACAGGTTATGGCTTATTCCTGGGATCCTTTATAGAGATATTTCAATATAAAAATCATTAAGTAGATTAAAAATACTTAGATTCTTATCTTGTTTTATTATATGTGTTGTGAGCTCAGCAAAGTTACTTAATCCTTCTAGTTTTCCATTTCCATAATGGTAGTCCTTGCCTGCGTCGTTGTGTGAATTAGCAATAATACTTCCAACGTACCTGACACAGCTAGGTACAAAGTAGGAGTATACTAAGAGTAGCTATTTAATACGAAAGATGCCACAATATGCAAGGGCATCAGCTGCAGAATCACTGAATAGAGAACTTTACTAAAATTTCCTTATGAATCACTAACTGAGCATTAGTGACAAGGTGAGCATGCTACCTCTAATGTTACATGATCACAGGCTGCATTAGAAGTCAAAGCAAAAAGATGCAAATAGAACTTAAGAATGAAAACTAGGTAATGGGAGTTATTTAGCCTAAGTAGAGAAGGGAATCATTATCACAGTTACCTCTTCCCCACTTCCTATCCTTTCTGCATTGTTTTTGAATCAGATCCCCTTGTGATTGGAGGAACCAATGTGATGGAGCAAAAAGAAGGGGTTAGGAGGAAGGAAGAAACAATCTCCTTTATTATTACAATTATAGCCTTTCAAATGTTATTAACCCTTCTTTGCTCCTGGGAACCAGCTTAAAAATAATAGACAATTTAAAACAAGATTACTCTACTCTCTAAGGCCATTAAAATAGACTAGATGTACTAAGAAAGGAAAATAACATTGGAAAACTGAAACCTTCTATTTAAATTTGCAGCCAAGATCCTCCAAACAATTCTTAGAAGAACTTTTAAGTAAATTGTAATAATTAATAGGAGATTACTTACTATGAAAGCTATTGAGGAGACAGATACATATGACACTGTATGCTCATTTCCTCCCATTTTAGTAGCTTACCATAGCTACCTCAGCAGGTCTGAATTAATTCAATGGAAAAACAGGCTGATTATAGTCACATCATTGGGATCCCTTTCAAACAAAGCTATACCCAATTGTTACATAGTCATAGAATATTTCCTGACTGTATCCCTATAACTACTGAGACAAGGTGCTGTCAACTGTAATGGTGGCTATGGAGCCTGCAGACCACTATTTCTCACTGCTTCCAAGCTGAGGGGTAATGAGAACTTGGGGGATTCTGTGTTTTAATACTTTGCTGCTTGTAAGTTTTCCTTATGATTACACTGTATAGAATACTGAACAATTTTTATCTGTAACTCTTTGGAAGAAAGTATGAACCATAAATGGATATTACCAACTTTTCTGCGGGCTATGTGTTTTTAGATACAACAGAGCTTGACTACGCCATCCTATGGGTGGAAAATATTCCTTCCTAAGTGACTGTCAAGTCATCAAGAGTGGTGACTAAGATATTTGTTCATCCCTAGTTCCAGAGAGGGTGAGGTGGTCAGAGAAGCTGCCAGTCCAAGTCGTTATAGGACAATACAAAGTGTGACCTGAAAACAGGACATGGAAGCATCATCCAGGAGTTTGTCAGATATTCAAATTTTGGTGTACTACCTTCAGAATAAATAAACATCATGTAGGGACAAGTAGGACAGGATCTGTGTTTTAACAATCTCTCTAAGTGATTTTCAAACTTGCTAAACTTGAGAAATTTCCTCTGCAGAAGAACTCTGTAGATGTGCCCATTTCTACTTCTGGAGGGGTAAGTGGTTAGGATATCATCCAGTCCAGGTGTGGATAGGGGACTAAAGTAATCTCAGAGACACCTGCTCTAAGCCACAGGTTAGCAGGTGCAGCAGAGGAAGCTGTCAGCCACATAATAGAGCCATCTGAGGTGGGAGCCAGGTGGCAGGGCAGGGGGCATATCCTACAGAAGGAAAATGGAGAAGAGCAAGTAGTGAAGCTGCTGGAGGTCAAACAAAGAAGACTGGATTCTTCAGAGCCTGGAAATAAACTCAAAGCCTTATATGCTTTGTGGTGGAAGGCTGGAGATTCAATAGAAACATAACCAGATGATTTGATGTTGCAATCACTGTTCAGAATGATTTGATGTTGCAATCACTGTTCAGAATCACAGTTAGGTAGGTGGGTAGAAGCTGACACAAACTTTAGTCTAGACTTATGAGTATTATAGGGGTGGAATAAGTAGGGCCAAAGATTTGGTCTGTGATATGTTCCTCTATTCCCCTCAAGAGGAGACCTCAAACCTACTATTACTGGAACTTACAAGGCTGTTATGTCTATGAACTAAATGACAATTAATGAACAGTATCTCAAAATTATTGGGATGCAACTAAAACTAATTTGCAGGTACATTTATAACTATAAACATTTTGTGATATTTATATTACAAAAAAGAAAGGTTTAAAATCAGTATGCTAAATTTCTCCCATAAAAAGAGGAGTATTTAAAGAAGGAAGAAAATAATAAAGATAAGGATACAATCCAATGGCATAGAAAATGGACAGAGAATATTCAGAAGAGCAAAAACCCAGGTTGATTAATAAAATTGATAAACATCTAGCAAAACTACTCAGTGATAAAAGAGAGAAACCAGAAGTTACCAATAACATTACAGATATTGAAAGAATATTTTAAATAATTTATACCAATATATTTGACATTTTAGTTGATATACAGTAAACTTACAAAAATCTGTGCATTAAATACTAATGAATAAAAATATAAAAAACCTACTAAACTACCTAAAAATGAATTTAGTAGTCACAATACACACACTAAGCACACAGAAATCAACTTACACACTAGCAATAAACAATTAACAAAAAAATTAAAATAAAACCCTTTACAATAGTATCAAAAACATAAGATACTCAGAAATAAATTTAATAAAAGACATGCCAGATTCCTATTCTGAAAACTACAAAACACTGCAGAGATAAATGTCTAAATAAATGGAATAATATACAGTATTCATGGACTAGAATACTAAATGTTATTAAGATGTCAATACCGTTCAAATTGATCCATGGATTCAATATAATTTCAATCAACCTCAGTAGGACTTTTATAGAAACTAACTGTTTCTAAAATGTATGTGGAAAAAAAAAGACCTATATCAGCAATAAGTAATCTTGAAGAAAAATAAAATAGGTGGACATACACTATCTGATTTTAATAGTACAAAGTTATAATAGTCAATATGCTGTGATATTGGCACAAGGATAGACAAATAGAAAAGTGGAATAGAAAATATGAATAGAAGCAGATTCATATATAAATGGTAAATAAATTTTCAATGAATTTTTTTACCATTTATATATGCAGATAATTCTTATATCAGGGTACAAGGAAAAGATGCTGGGATATTGGATATCAATATAGAAATAACAAACTTCACTCCCTTTCCCCCTGAAATATACATAAAAGTATTTCAATATGGACCTTGGACCCAAATGTTAAAGGTAAAACTAATAAAAAGTTTCTAGTATAGGGCGGCTGCCGTGGCTCAGCAGGCAGAGCTCCGACCTGCTGTGCTGGAGGTCTGGAGTTCGATCCCTGGTGCCTCCTGACCATATGCAAATTAAAAAAAAAAAAAAAGTTTCTAGTATACAATTTATGGTAATATCTTTATGATCCTGAGATAGCAAAGTGTTTCTTAGGACATAAAAGCTACTAACCAACATAGAAAATATTGATAAAGTAGATTTCTACCAATTTTAAATTCTTCTGGTCATCACCATCTACCAAATAAACAGGAAGCCACAAACTGGGAGATATATTTGCATTTTATATATCTCATTTTTCTTGGTATTTACTCTAGGAAAACAAGCCTACAGAAAGCTTTGTATAAGAATGCTTATGGAAACTTTTCTCACAATGGTCATAGATTGGTAGCAACCTAAATATTCATCAATAGTTAAATGGAAAATCAAATTATAAAATTGTCATACGTTGGGATACTATTGAATTAAAAATGAATGAATCAATGATTCTTGCAACCTGATTGAATCTCTAAAAACATTACACTGAGCCAAAGAAATTAGTCACAATATAGTACGTGCTTTAGGATGATATTTATCTGAAGCTCCAGAATAAGCAAATATAAATTCTAGTAGCAAGAATAGGTAAGTGGTCCTCTTTGGATGTGGAGAGTTTGACTGGAGAGGGATATTCTGGAGTAATGAAATCATCTTGATGTGTTGGTTACATAGGTATATACATTTGACAAAATTCATCAAACTGCATATTTTATATACTTTTTATTGTATGTAAATTATCCCTTAAAAAAGTGGGTTAACACTACACATCACCAACAAAAAGGTTAAATTTTTTAAAAAACAAAAATAGCAATATCAGATAAGAATGGGGAAAAACTGAAATATTCATAAATGTCTGGTGGGATTGTTATTGGTATGAGCTCTTGGGAAACTGCTTAGCAGTTTCTCTAAAGCTAAACATATGCATAAACTATGATCTATCAATTTCCCTCCTATATATAAATTATACTAAAGTATACGGCATACATATGTTCACCAAAAGGGCAAGGACAAGATTGCTTATAGAAGTACTTATAGATAGGCTAGAACTGAAGCAGTGGAACAGTGGAATGTATGAATAATATGTTGTATTGGTTCAATGGAAACTACATAGCTGTGAGAATGAACACACAATACCTACATGCAACAACTTGGTTGAATTTCAAAATCACAATGTTCAGCAAAAAGAACAAGAAACAGAAGAGTACATAATATGTGATTCCATTTATATAAAATGCAAAATTAATCTATGATATGAGAAGTCAAGAAAGTAATTACTCTTAGATGAGGATTGTAGGAACTGGTATCAGGAAGTAGGAAGAGTTATGGGTTGAAATAACATTCTACTTCTTGATTTGGGTGCTGGTTATATGGATGGGTTCAATTTGTGAGACTTCACGGAACTGCAAAACATATTATTTGCATTTTGCTTCAAAAGAAAAGTTGCATAACATTTAAAAGAATCGCTCAGCAGTGCCCAGAATGGAACCATAGATCAAATGTGATTCATCTAGCCCAGCTCTAGACAGAAGGGAAAATATTAAAAACCTTTTTTCTTTTTAATGTGCTGGAAAAAGATTGTCAGTTCTAGGAAATCTATCTAACATTTAGCAGTAGGGGAAAGGGGACCAAACAGGTAATGACAAGTAAAAGCAAGCTGCAGCAGCAAAGTGGTATATAGATTAGTACTAGGTTTTCTCCCCTCTGCGGAGCACTGGAAGGATGGAGACAGCCTGGGAACCCAAAACACACAGGCAATATTTGTCCAGGTAGTTTTAATATTTCCTCTACAGCATGCAAGGCCTCAGCTTCCTACAATGCAGCAAAAGCTAGTTCCAACTCCTACCTGTGTGAGAGCTATCTACATGCTTCACGGCAGATCTGTCAGTGGTTGGGGGGAGAGATCAGACCCGTGTAATTAGAAGGTACTGTACAGAACACTTGGCCAGGGCAAGATTTATTAAGCAATTCACTCCTGGATGTGAACAGTAATGATTTTCGTATCTTGTGATAGCCTTGTTCTATCAGCAGTTGACATTGATGATTAATTTTATTCATTTTGCATGTAAGTTTTAAGATTTCTTCACTGATATAGGAAATTTTCTAACCAATAAAGTCAAATATTTTCTTACTACTTCTACCTCTTTCAAGGTATTTGGCATTTGGGGGATTTTCTTTACCACAGTTCAACATGTTATTTTTTCTAGTCTGTTTTCCCACACTGACCTGAAGGTCAACCACCACTTCAATGGTAACTCCATGGAAATTCAACATGAGTTATTAAATCTCAAAGATAATAATATAAGATATAAGGTTCCTACCCAATTTCAGGATCAGTTTACAGTTACTAGATGCTGCTAATACTTTAAGTGTGAAAGCACAAACAAAAGACTAATTGGATTTTATCAGTTCTTCTTTATAGTATACCTCAATTTGAAATAAATACTCATGGTAATTATTAGTTGCTCAGGTATGTCTTGTAACATAAGACGCATAAAGGATTTGAGTAAATAAGATATTTAATTTCTTAAAGGGTGAGATCTCTGAAAGCAGATTATTGTAAAAATGAGACGTTGAGAACTTTCTGTTTCACAAAGACTTTTTCACACATTATACAATTTGGTATGGCTTCCTTTAAGAAGGAATATGTAATACATTGCAGAGATCATTTAGTTTCTGAAGATATTTACTGACTACTTCTATGTACAGAAACCCATGGTAGTAGAATTAGTTCTTTGTCATTGCAGAGTCCCTGTATAATTGGTGTAAATAATATTCAACAAAGTAGAATTCTTTATAATTCATATAACATATCCACACATACGTTGTCATATGATCATCCTAAAAATTATAATGAAGTTATTAACCCCATTTTAGGACGAGGACACCCTATTATTCAAAGAATTTAAGCTACTTGCCTGAGATCAGACAACCAGCAGGTGAAAGATGAACCAGAACCTCATATGCATTCCAAGACCCGTCACCATCCTACATTTTGTAATTCCCTTATTTAAGTAATGTAGACAATTACCTATTCAGTATATGAATAGTCAGTATGTGATACATCCATGGGCACTGATTATTATCACAGAACACATTTTAAATACCTTGGGAAATAATCATATGAATAACATCTAATTTTAAAGGATAGCATGCTTTTGAGACATGTAAAAATTGAGATTCATAGCTTTCACATTTTAAAGAATAAAAAAACAAGAGTTTTATGTTCAAAATAACAATTAGCATACCTTCAACTTCGCAAACTGTAAATATTTTACAGGTTTTATTTATGTGTGAAATGATCAATCACCTTCTTTCCAGATCTAGTCTATGAAAAAGTATATGAATGTATGTGTTGAAAATTGCATGAAGAATATTCCAACGACAAAGAAAGAAAAATATCATGCAAATTCTACTTATTAAAGTGAAGACTAATATTGAGGTAAACTAAGGATATTTCCCCACTACTGGCTTATCACTAGTCTTTGCACTTGTTTATTTTTCCCCTCAAGCTGAAATGCTTTTCTTCCAGGGATTACATTAGCGTTTAACCTCTCTTCCCTCAGGTCTTCGTTCAACATCTTGATTGAGAGCTTCTTTGGCCTTCCTATTTAAAAGTTCAAGCCCTCGCATAGAACTATCTATGTCTTTTATTTTACTACCTGGTCTAATTCATTGTCTAACATCTTAGTTATATTATGTTTTACATATTTGTTTTAAATAATTAATATCAACATAATATTACATTATATTTTTATATTTTATAATATAAAACTTTATTTTAAATAGTTAAATAACATGTTTTACATATTTATTGTATTCATTTTCTGTCTTCCCTTACTAGAATGTAATTTCCATGAGGATAAATTAGAAATCTGATCTGTTTTGCTCACTGATGTATTTCCAGTACCTAGAAAATGGTAAATTGGTTGTTGTTCATTAAATAACTTAATAAAGAAAGCAAGAACAGGGAAGGAAGTAAAATGGAAAGGAAGGAAAGATGGAAGGAAGGAGGAAAGGAAGGAGGGAGGGAGGGAGGGAAGGGATACAGGGAGGGACAAAGGGAGAATAAAAAGGAAATATTGTGCATGTTACCTCTGTAAGCAAGTACCGTTGGGAGCACAAACTGTAAATTCTTGCTAATTTATGTTAATTACTGTGAATTAATGCCCCCCAGGTACAAAGACAGATAAGGAGGAAAAAACATTTCATAGAGAAGAAAATAGAAAAACGAAGGAAAGACTGTTCACAAAGGTCATAAGGTGAAGTAATAGAGACAACCAAGGGGAATTGGTCTTGACAGTTTGCATTATTTTAATACTTTTTTTTTTTTTCACGGACAGGCACTGGGAATCGAACCCGGGTTTCCAGCATGTCAGGTGAGAACTCTGCCTGCTGAACCACCATGGCCCACCCAGTTTGCATTATTTTGTTTGATCCTCATAATGTGAAGCAAGGAATCTACAGCTTGCCAAAGGATACAGATAAAACAAGTCGAGATGCAGTGGTAGCCCAAAAGGACTCAGAGAAATTTAAGGATGGAGAGATAATAAGAGGCAGGTTAGGATATAAACTCAGATTTTCTTATCCCCCAGCCTATGCTTTTTAAGGTTTTCTGCAAACAAACAAAAAACAACAAAAAAAAAACAATGAAGAACAAAGAGGAAAAGTAAATCATGTATCATGTAATGTTTACCAGGGACTGTGTGTGTGTGTGTGTGTGTGTGTGTGTGTGTGTATGCATGCACATGATTCATGGGGTTTTATTTAGGTGATGCCAGAAGTTATTCTTTTAAATGTAAATTCATTCATTTTTGAGGATTGATCTACCCATTGAAAAGATACTACCCAACTGGGCACAAAATAATTTGAGTTAAAAGATGTTAGCAGATATATTAATACCATCATGTCATTTTTAGGGAATGATCAAAAGAAAACATCATGGGATTGTACAGAGATATAGCAAGAACATTTACTTCAGCTTCATGTATGCAGCAGTATGGAAGCATTTAGCTGTTAACAATAAGAATAATTAAATTTTCTGGAGTCATCAATAAAAGGAAACTGTGGAGACTTACCTAAAACTTGGCTGTAGTATGAATTCCATTCTCCCCAGTAAGATTGAAATATATAGTCTTGCAGAGAATAAGATAAGGTATTTTTAACCCTATCAGAAAAGGTCATTTGATCAGTGAGCTCTGACAAGGCTGCAGGTACATAGGAGACAGGTGCTGGGATTTTTCCACAGTGTCTCTCCACTGTAGAGGCTGGAGAGAACCTCAAGGTATATATAAATGGGATTCCTAATTTCAGAGCAACCAAGTCTCCACAAATTGTTACTGGGTCTGCTACCAATATATCAAAACGACCTTTCCGAAGTCTTTCCATTAGCTGGGAATTGTTTAATACTCCATCACAGATTTGCATATTAATTCGAAAGAATGTATCTAGGAGTTTTCCTAGTTCTTTGTAGAAAGTCCAGAGTGTGAGAGGAGTTGGTCTATGGTCTATCCAAAGCATTATCATATGTTCAATCAAGGAATCTATAGTGTCCTTCTTGTAGGAAACAGGTATCGATTCGAAATTCACAGGAGAATCAAGATTGGATTTGATAAATAGAGTTGTTGATGATGCCAGTACAGTCACATTGTGATTTCTTTGAATTAACTCTTCGAGAATGATCTTAATATTTAACCAGTGGCTACCATCTGTAGGCCAAATTAGCACATTTCCACTTAGAACAATTTCAATCAGAGTCAAATTATAAACCAGCAGCTGGAAAAACTTCTTAGGTATGATGATATTCAATATGGAAACCATCTTGTTGATCTTTTAAGATGAAAAGGAAAATTCAAAGTACACTTAAGTAGGTAATTAGTTTTTCAAATAAGATAATATTTAATGCAATGGTTACACTCATTCATGGGCCAACTGATCTCTAAAAAGAAAACAAAACAAATTCTTATATGCATTAGTAATATTAATCCAACAACAAAAATGAAATCTTGTCTTATTTTAAGGACAAAGAAGCAATGTATATGTATAAGCTTGGCATCTGTGTAGTCTATGATAATAATGATCATTTATAAAATGTATCTCTAACATATCTTTTCCAACATCATGTTAAAAGAAAAATAACTTTCCACTGTTAAAGTGGCTTTGTCAAAACTTGCAGTACCTTCAGTTTAGATGCCTTTATTTACATCATTTTTACATGCATTGTCTCATTCGTTACTTTTAACAACATAGTGTAGACAAACTTATTTTCTCCTTTTCATAGATAATGAATCTAATGTTGGTTTGCATACCTAAACACATATAACAAATGGTACAGTTGCGATCTAACCATATTATTTGACTCAATGCCAGATTTCTATGGTCAGCTGCCTCACCTCTGTTAAATTTTAGAAACTTTGTCAAGGCACGAGTGACAGCATTATTGTCACTACCTCATGGCTCATGTTTAGAGAGAACATATTTTAAAAACAATTTTCATTGAAAGGGGGTCTGTTCAAACATTTCAAGATGTTTAATTAATTGGGCTATAGAGTAGACTATTTCACATTTGACAAAGGGTATTGTTCTTCACTGTTAAGGCAAAATGATCATTGTCTCCTACCCATTGTAACAAAGAATTGTTTCACTCTCTTCCACATGCCATTTCAGACATAAATTGAGGAGCTGTACCTGGTACCCAAGGACACATGTTGTTTGTTTTTTATTCAGAACTGGGTAGTGGGTTAAGTTAGATGGACTCTGGAGTTCAATTGCATTAGATTCACAAATTATCCTTTTCCAACTTTTGTGACCCTGGGGAGTTACCTAGACCCTCTCAGACTCAAGTTTCCTCACCTGTAAAAGATAATGAAGTTAATCTGTTATATTACTTTGCAGATTAGCAATAATATCTGCAAAGCTGCCCAACAAACTGCTTGGTTCAGAGCAGGGCTTTAGTAAAGTTTAACAAATTAGCCTAACAAATGATAAGTAAATCAGTGTGTTCTCTACATAATAGCTGGCTTGACATCAATTTACTATCACATGGGACTCTTAGTGAATTCTAAACTAAACAAGAGCGACTATGTAACAGTGTTATTTTTAAAAGTTAGAATCATTAGAGGTTGCCATTAAAAAGAGCCCCGAAAATGGAACCACCTTGAGCTTCTGCTTTATCTGGCAAACTATGTAGAAGAGAAAGAAGTCAATTAAACTAAGTTGAGATACCAATGATCCTCTGCATTGGTGATAGTAGCCTCTTCCCTTGTGAAGAAGGAAAACTATAGCAAACAAGTAGAGGCCAGCTACAGAGTCTGCTGATAGCCACCAGTTGGCCCAGATATTGCACAAACATCCTGTTCCTGCAGTTTGCTGATTAATTGACTATTGCCTGTCCAAGGACACTCCCACCCTGGTTAATCCATACACTCCCTCATTCCCCTCTTCCCTCAGAGAGCCATGTAAACCACTTCCACAGCCCAGCTTTTGAGCAGAACCCCCATGTGGTGTTGCTCCATGTGCATGCTCCTTTGCTCCATAAAACCTATATTATTTTGGCAGCAAAGACTTCTGATGTTTTTTGTTTTAGGAAATTGGAACTTCAATTCCTAGGTCTTCAGCTACCTAAACTTTAACATTTTAGATACCAAAGAGGTTAAAATATTAGAAAACAGGAAATGAAGTTGGAAATTAAAGGGTGGATTTTGGAGACATCAACCCCTTTTGTTAACTCTCTTGATTTACATCGTTGAGTTGTGAGTTTCAGGCCCTTGAGTAAAGAAAGGCCCAGGAACATGGATAGAGGAAAAGAGGAGAAAAAGAGCTGAGACTTTTAGAATTATTGTGCTTGTGTCCTCTCAAGAGTTATACCAGTTTGGATATAGTGGCAGCACTTTTATAATTAATTAGATGTCAAAACAAAACAGCCAGAGAAGACAGTGAACAGTCTAATCCTGATGGTCAGTGAAATAGGCCTAGATAAGAGATTTTGATATAATATGTTCTTGAAGAAATCTGTTGCTGCCATAATCTTCCAATTAAAAAAAATACAAATACATACCAGGCATAACCAAACATCCATCTATAAGATACTTAGATTTGTCCAATTATTGAGCTCTACGTTAAGCAGACCATAATAATTAGAGATTACTTACTAGTAAAAGCTATGATAGAGCATATCATAGCTTTTATTTTTTATTTATTTTTATTTATTTATAAAAATAAATCTTAGAATCTCAAATACATATAAGCACCTCTCATTTAACCTGAAAAAAAAAAATGAAGATTTCTCTTAAGTAGTACCT
The DNA here is from genome assembly GCA_004026745.1 of Myrmecophaga tridactyla. Classification (NCBI taxonomy): domain Eukaryota; kingdom Metazoa; phylum Chordata; class Mammalia; order Pilosa; family Myrmecophagidae; genus Myrmecophaga; species Myrmecophaga tridactyla. The sequence continues at coordinate 25,482 of PVIY010001393.1, read as the reverse complement.
GCAGGACAATAAAACAATGACCTAATTTAGTGAAAAACAATAGGAGATAATATAACAGATTAATGACTGATATATATATATATATTTGTTTTTAAATTATACTTGGATGTTAAAAACTAATCTCAGTGGTGACAACATAGTTATTTGTTATATTTATTTTCTGTTTTCTTGTATGTCTGAAATGTTCCATAATTGCAAATTCAAAAATTATTAAAAAATAAAATATATTCGGGGACATATGTAGGTATAATCTAAGATTTAAATTCCCATAATTGGAAAAAATAATGACTCCTGCCAAATATGCTTAATATTTCATTAACTTAATATTATCACATATTTATAAACTCATAAATTCATGAGTTTACTAATAGCATTCTAGATAACAGCATAATGAGACTGTCATTCTGTAGAGACCCTGAATCCATCATGTCCAAACATATAGTTTTATGAGTAAAAAAGTAGGTCAAGAGAGGTTTAAATGACTTCCTCCAAATTACATGGCTGGTAAGTGGCAGATGGGATGAATAAATGAATATCTTGTCCCCAGTCCAGTGTTCTTTCTTTTATATTTCCTTTCTCAACCCAATAGTCGAGAAACATTTATGAATAAAAAAAATTAGAAAAAAACTCATTTCACAATCATAAATTTTTCATAATACATACATTTTAAACATAACAAAAAAGCAAGGAAATATATATATATTTTAAAGCATGGCAATGAAGCATTAATGCATAAGCTGCCTGAGTTAAAAGTAATTCAGCTTAATTTGGCCATATATAATTTTCACCAATCAAAATATTGTCCTTGTAATTTGAATCGAGTACTCATTTTCATTCCAATCTTTGTTTACTTTGAACGGGAGGACTCAAGTGGGTAATGCAACACAGACTACGTTCTCAGAGAATCTTTAATAGGTTTTTGTGTATAATACTTATGTATAACACTTCATGAGAAATGTTAAGTTCATCTACACAAAATCAAATTAGAATTAAATCTTCTTAAAATTTGTATAATGTTATTAGTTTGAATTGTGAATCTTTAAAACATTTTTTTACAGATGTCTTCCTTTACATTTCCCCCCCACCCAAGACATTCCCTGGCCTTATGCTTTCCATTTTCTGTGTTCTCTCTCAGCATTGCACTGGCTGCCAAGAACTTATGACAATTCTGTTTTCATTGCTTCACAGGTTTGGAGGTGACCCCAAAGGCCATAAAAGGGGGAACTAGCCTTCATACTGAATGAACAGCTGCTTGGTCACTTTAAAATTCCATTCTCCCATAGATGTTTCAGCTTGAGTTTCTTGATTCATATTTAATTAATTCTTTCCAAAGCTTAAATTTAGATGCACTGTACTTTTTCCCTTTGTGTTGCTGTATAAATCTGAGTATTTTCTAGAACTTTCTTTTTCTATACAGTCTGGCATCCAATGATTCGCCCCTTTCTCAACTGTAATCTCAGGCAAGCAACTGCATCTCCTCCTATGTGAAATGGGGAGAATGATAGGATTTATTTCCTAGAGTAGTTGTGAAGATTGAATGAAATAGTACACATAAATTATTCAGAATAGGATCTCTGCTCAACAAATCTGTGATCATAGTGAAATATGATACCATAGGGAGAAAATCTTATTTTAAAATGTTTAAATTAAGATCTCACCACCTTCATCCCCCACTTTTCACCTGCTCCAGCAGTGGCACACTGGACACTCGATCAAACCAGTCAGTCACGCTCACTCTTCAGACGAATGCCAAAGGATCTGATACTCACAATATACCAAGTACCAAAATTCGCAAATGATTAACTTTAAGACATATATACATATACACTTCAAAATTATGCCCTTCCATTCCCTTTCATTCTGATACCCTTTCATGAGTAGGAACGATTGAGAGATTGATATCTGTCTATGGGAGTACGACATAACCCACAGCTAGGACCAAGAAAGGAAATAAAGAAAGATCCAAATCAAAATTTATCATTTTTCAAAGGACAGGACTCTAATATGTTTTTTTCTCTTTTAAAATGATTTCTGGAAATCAAATACAGTGGTGATACTCTCAAATGTAATTAATTTCTAGCATGGTACATTAATTTAATTACCATGCATAATGAGTAACTTGTTCATGCAAGGAACTAAATATTCTGGGGGTTTTGTTTTTTGTTTTTTGTTTTGCATGGGCAGGCACTGGGAATTGAACCTGGATCTCCATCATGGCAGGAGAGAACTCTGCCACTGAGCCACCATCACACTGTCCTCTGGTATTCTTTTTGAAGATCTGTTGTTTTGTCTATTTAATCTATTTGCAATGAAGTCTATTCTTATTGTAGATAGCATGAGTTTTTAGAGATTATTTACCCTCCTTTTTGTTTTTAAAGTGGTCAAAGGGTAAGCCTCTGTAGTAATGTTTATGGAATATAAAGATCTTTATTGGTATTAAATGCTTAAAGTGTCCTTCCCTTAAATGTACATAATTATAGAATATTTTTTGTTGCTATTATGAAAATAAAAATTAAATTTACCTGCTTCTATTTCAGACAAACATGTTGGAATCTGAGTATCTTATTTTCAATAAAGTCTGCTTACGGAGCTCTCTGAGGTTAAGGCTAGAAAGAAATTCTCAGGCAACCCGCTCACAACAATAGAGTCACATGGTGACTGATGCCTTAAAGAATAGCAAGTTATCTGTTGAAAACATGGCCCAAGTAAATTCCATTCAGCCAGTTAAAAATAAGCAAGAAATAGAAAAACATACTTCAGAGACTTTATACATTGAAAAGAAGAAAAAAAGTGCCCAAGGATGTTAAAGCTCAAATATCCTCGATAATTTATGGATCCCCACCTGAAATTTTAACAGGAGAGAAAAAAAATTCTAAGACTATGGAATATGGCATGGAAGCTTTGGCATAAGAAGAACCTTAGTTTAGAAACTATTTTCTCACACTTGTAGCTATATGATTTTGTTCTTACATATATGCTCAATCTTTTCATGCCTTAATATCCTCACCCGTAAAATGGTGATAGTTTTTTTTTCTCACAAATTCATTTCAAGGATTTAGAGATAATATATTTGAAGCACTTAGCACAGTGCTTAGTGCACAGGAAAAGGTCCATGAATGCTAACTGCTATTACTAATATGATATCCAAGACTTTGAATAAACTATATATGACCTGTAATGAAATAAGTGATTTCAACAAAATATATCCAATAGCTAGCAATTAGCAGACATAAAGGATGCAAGCTGAGATACTTACTGATTCCACTGCAGAAAAGTAATCTTATAGACAGTTGTCCTATTTATTTACTCAGGTGTAACAATTTGAAACCTGAGGGGAATGGTTATATGGATCGGTCAAATGACGTTTATTAGAACCTTTAAGCAAAACCAGTAGGAGATAAATTCAAATTACAAATTATAAAGACGTTATTTTTACAAGTCAGTTCAATTTATCATTCTCACATATCATTATCTGGAAAGTCTTACACACAAAATGAATTACTTTGTCATGTCAATACATTTACTTCTTACCTGGTCTTTTGACTATGATTGTTCATGTCCCAGGACATCAATTAGAAAATTGTGTTATAGTCTTAAATAGTCATTCTGATTTAAATAGTCAGTCTGAGTCAGTAGAGTGCAATTTGATAAGGAACATGATATAGTCAGAATGGGAAATTAAGAACATCTTTAGAAACCCTCATTATTTTCTCATGAACAAATTCTTAAGAAAGATTAGTCTCATTTCTTAATACTGGAAGAATAGTGTGCTTTCACCAGCATTAACTTACAAATAAAAGACAATGGAATATGTGATCCTGAGCTGACAAACATGGGGGGAGGGTAAGTGGGAGATGAGGGGAAGGTGGCCTCACCAATATAGGAGCATTGTAACCATTAAAGGGACATTATAATAATAAAAATTATTATTCTGAGGTTGAGGAGAAAGACTACTTTATGAAAGCATAAGTGATGGGACTAAAATGTAAACATTCATTGTGCAAAAGACCTTTCCATGTACATTCTGCTATTACATTATGAGATGCTACATATTCAAATGGTGTTTTTAGTTTAATAAATGAACAAGGAGCTGAAAAGAATTTTTGCAGATTTTGACAGCTTCATTGTCTCATAAATTTACCATTTGTCCCTCCTCTTTCTTCATTTTTATTAATATCTAATTTCAGCCTTATGATGAAGATCTAAACCCATGCACTTATATCTTCCAATGATACCTTCAAGCTCATCTATAATCTTCATGGCTATGCATCTTCTCCCTGGATGACAGAACAACTAGGTCTTCCTATGTCCCAGGAGATAAACATCTATTTTTGAGTTTGGAGCAACTAGTTAAGATACCTTGAGGAGATGATGACTTTTACTGATTATCACTGTTAATTACAATTGGCTCACCTGCTTTTGGTAATACATGTATACCCTTGGAGATGTATAGAGTTTGGTTCCAAAACACCACAATAAGGCAAATATCACAATAAAGCAAATATTGCAATAAAATGGGTCACATGAACATTTTGGTTTCCCAGTGCATATAAAAGTTATGTTTATACTATAATGTAGTCTAGTAATTATGCAATGGTATTATGTCTAAAAAAACAATACACATGCCTTAATTTAAAATACTTTATTGTTAAAAATTTCTCACCATCATCTGACCCTTAAGCAAGTCATAATCTTTTTGCTGTTGGAGTGTCTTGCCTTGATGTTGACTGCTGACTGACCAGGGTCTGCTGAAGTTTACAGTGGCCATGGCAATATCTTATAATAGGATAATAATGAAGTTTACCACTTAATTGATGACAATTGACTCTTTCTTTCAGAAATGGTTTCTCTATAACATGTGATGCTGTTTGATAGCATTTTACCCACAGTAGAACTTCTTTCAAAGCTGGAGTCCAAACCCTCAAACTCTGCTGCTGTTTATCCACTAAACTGATGAAATATTCAAAATCATTAACTGTCATTTCAACAATGTTCACAGCATCTTCACCAGGAATGATTCCATCTCAAGAAACCACTTTCTTTGCTCATGCATAGGAAGCAAGTCCTCATCTTTTAAAGTTTTATCATGAGTAATTCAGTCACATTCTCAGGCTCCACTTCTAAAATAGTTCTTTTGCTATTTCTACCACACCTGCAGTTACTTTCTCCACTGAAGCCTTGAATTCTCAGTCATCCATAAGAGTTGGAATCAATTTCTTTCAACTTCTGTTAATGTTGATATTTTGATCTCCCCCCATGAATTGCAGATGTTCTTATTAGCATCTAAAATCCTTTCCAGAATGTTTTCAATTTTCTTTGCCCAGTCCCATCAGAGGAATCTCTATGGGACTGGGCAGTTATGGCCTTATGAAATGTGTTTCTATGGCAGTTATGGCCTTATGAAATGTGTTTCTTAAATCATAAAACTTAAAAGTCGAATTGTCTCCTTGAAAGTCAAAATAACTCCTTGATCCATAGGCTGCAGAATTAATGTGGTGTTAGCAGGCATGAAAACAACTTCATCTCATTGGACTGATCAGATACATTTTCAAGGAATAGTAATAATTTGGAAGGTATCTTTGTCTCTGAGCAGTGGGTCTCAACAGTGATCTTAAAATATTCAGTAAACCATGCTTAAACAGACATGCTGCCATCCAGGCTTTCCTGTTCCATTTAGACCACAAACAATAGATTTAGCATAATTCTTAAGGGACCCTAACTTTAGGATTATCAAAATGGTAAATGAACATTGGCTACAACTTAAAATCACCAGCTACATTAGCCCCCTAACAAGAGAGTCAGCCTATCTTTGAAGTTTTGAAGCCTTGCTTTGACTTCTCCTCTCTAGCTATGAAAGTCATAGATGACATCTTCCTCCAATAAAAGACTATTTCATCTATATTGACATCTGTTGCTTAGTGTAGCGACCTTCATCAATTATCCTCTCTAGACCTTCTGCATGACTTGCTGTATCTTCTCCATCAGTACCTGCTGCCTATCTTGCATTTTAATGTTATGGAAATGGCTTCTTCCCTTAAACCTCATGAACCAACCTCTGCTAGCTTCTAACTTTCCTTCTGCAGCTTCACCTCCCTCAACCTTCATTGAATTGAAATTCAAGGCTTTGCTCTGGATTAGGCTTCAGTTTAACAGAATGTTACGGCCAGTTTGCTCTTCTTTCCAGACAACTAAAGCTTTCTCCATATCAGCAATAAGATTGCTTCACCTTCTTATCATTTGTGTGTTCACTGGAGTAACACTTTTAATCTCCTTCAAGAGCTTTTCATTTGCATTCACAACTTGGCTGTTTAGTACAGTGGGCCTAGCTTTAGGTCCATCAGCTTTTGAGATGCTTTCCTCACTAAACTAAATGATTTCTGACTTTTGATTTAAAGTGAGAGACATGTGACTCTTCCTTCTGCTTGAATACTTGTAGAGGCCATTATAGGGTTATCAATCAGCTTAATTTTGATGTATTGTTGTCCCTTATGGAATAGGGAGACCAGAGGAGAGGGAGAAAGAAATTGACTGAGAGGACACTCAGAAAACATACAACGTTTATCAATTAAGTTTGCCATATTATATGGGCATGGTTCATGGCATCCTCCAATAATTATATTAGCATCAAAAATCACTGGCCGCAGGTCACCGTAACAGATGTAATAATAATTTAAAAGTTTGAAATACTATAAGAATTACCAAAATGTGACACAGAGACACAAATTGAGCACATGCTGTTGGAAAAAAATGATACCAATATCAATCACCCTGATTCAAACCAATAGACTTGTTTGAATCAGGGTGGCCACAAATTTAATTTGAAAAAATGCGATATCTGTGAAATGTAATGTTTTAGTCTGCCAAAGCTGCCAGAATGCCACACATCAGAGATGGATTGGTTTTCAATAAAAGGGGATTTATTTAGCTAAAAATGTATAGTTCTTCAGAGGAAAGGCAGCTAACTTTCAACTGAGGTTCTTTCTTACATGGGAAGTCTCAGGGTAATCTCTGCTGGCCTTCTCTCCAGGCCTCTGGGTTCCAACAACTTTCCCCAGGGTGATTCCTTTCTGCATCTCCAAAGGCCTGGACTGAGCTGCGAATGCTGAGATGAGGTATGCTGAGCTACTTGGGCTGTGCTATGCTGAACTCTCTCATTTAAGCACCAGCCAATTGAGTCAAACATCATTCATTGCAGCAGGCACACCTCCTAGCCAACTGCAGATGTAATCAGCAACAGATGAGCTTCACTTGCCATTGACTCATGTCCACAGCAATAGCACTAGGCACCTTCACCCGGCCAAGTTGACACCTGAACCTAACTACCACATATAATAAAGTGAAGCCCAGTGAAATAAGACATGCCTGTATTTATCTACCTCTAGTAACCCAAAGTCTCATCCATATACTAAAGCTATGCATAACAATTTTTATTGACATAGATCATATTTTATAATAATTTTAGAACAGAGGTTTGTATTAAAGAAACCAGTTTTTCAATAGCTATCACTACAGAGGATCCTCAAACTTTCTCTTTTCAACATTCATGTAACCCACTCATTTGAACATTGGATATTGTCGCATTAAAATTGTTTTAATGCCATTTAAGATTTTCATTCATTAACTGATAACCATTGTATAACTGAGAAGCTCTGCCTAGAAACCAATATTGCAGTTTCTGAAGCATATATAAAACAAAGCATGATTCTTTAAATATTCTTTGAAACCTGGCTTTATTATTGTGTTAAAATGAGTAAAAGCACAAAAATCAATTTATTGATGCTAATGATGAGAAGCTAAAGTTCAAAACTTAATATCAATCTGAGAAATACAACTTCTCAAAAATGGGAAATGTTCCATTTCCATTTCTTTATCATTGTGTTTAAGTCTGTGCTTGTAAGGTCTATCATGAAAGCCATGAAAGATATTGAATACAACAAACACATTTATGATAAGACTATATCCAAATTATGGACTCTAATTATGCTTTGTGAACAATTTACCTGGGAAGATAATCATGTTTACTCATGTAAATGTATTGCTGGAACTTAAATAATTTGATTTTAACAATCTCAGGAATATATTATATATTGAAAGCAGAAGAATAGCAAACAGCCTATATATACAAAGAAAGCAGAAAAACTTAGACATGACGTTAGCAACACAGAGGCAAAATTATTTATACCATCCCTATGTAGACAACATTAAATCGTCCATGGCACTTCCTCTGAGATCTCATCCCACATTTTCAACTGCTTACTGGACTTCTCCACTAGATATTCTGCAAAACACTTCATACATGTACAAAATGAATGCATTATTCCCACCCCAAAACTGTTCTCTATTATATTCCCAATCATATTTGCCTTAGCCATTTATTTGCTTATTGTAGCCAGAAATTTTGAAGCCATCTCTATCTCTTCCTCATCCTTCTTACCACTATTCAACATCAGCCATCACCTTCTATTAATTCTGCCTGATAAGCATCTAACACTTTTTGAATGGTTACTATATCCAGCCAATATTCTAAAATCCTTTCATGCATTACCTAATCTAGTCCTTTCATCTGTCATTTTAGAGATGATAAAAATGAAACGTATTTGCAATGTCAATAACTCCTCCATGGCCACACACTAATACTAAAAAATTGTGTATCAACAGCCTGTTCTTCTAATTGAGTTCCTATGTAATCTCATAAATATCTTCTCAAACTAAATTATTTTTCTTTGGTCATAAGTTACTTTCCTAGTTCACTCTCTAACCATGACTTTCTGGGAGTGACCCAATGCCCTATTTTTACTTCTGACCTCTCTACCACCGCATATGTCCAGGATGTTCTCTATAAATGCAAGTTTAATCATAACATATCCATTTAAATGGTTCCCAATTGCTTATTAGATAAAATCCAGAGTGTTCTGCATGGCATACAAGATGCCTTGACAAATATTTATTGGATTAATTCATTCTGGCAACCCTTATGTCTCTAGAATTGTTTCCTATGCTCCCCAATGTACATTTTGACCTTCAGAAATACTGAACCATCAGTAATACTTAGCATGCCTGTGCTATTTTAATTCTTCCTAACTTTGGGTATACTGTTTCCTTCTCCACACTTGGGGTTTGCAGAAAAACTTAGATTCACGTTTAAAAATTCCCTTGTACATCACCTTGACTTTGAAGATTTTTGGAATACCACTAGCTTCCTGTCACATGATGACTATCTGACCTATATTACCTCTCAACTTTATTAACATTCCATTGTCTCACTCATTCACATTGTAAATATTCCCTTTCATGTCTGATTTCTCTGCTTAACTATTAAATTCACAGCTTGGAAGTTCATCTTAGTTTTTACTCTCACTTCTGCATTTAAGGGAGTGTCTAGTAAATAGTAGGAGCTCCATAAATAGTGAAGAGCAAGTAATAAAATCCAGAAACATGTGAAATGAACAAAGCCTAGTTGAAATTTAGACAAATATGTGCATAAACACATCAGCATGATCAATATAGCCTTTTTTTATGCTAATATCCATTAATTACATATTCACTCTTTATCTAAACACTATATCACACTTAAATCATTCAAATAAGCTTAAAATGAATAATCATCCTGGCCAATGATGTTGTGATTTCCCTTAAATTCACACGTATTAAATACATGTGATAAGTTTTTATGTGAAAATGGATAAAGTTTTTAATAGAATTATTTTTTACTGATGAATTGTCACAAATTACCTATTTATGTGCATATTTTTAAATTCACACACACATAAATGTCCATACAAAGAATGGGCTTGTAGAAAACAAAATCTCTTCTGCCTTTCCCACATACCACTGAAGTTTCTAGGCAATTTCTCTTTTCAATTTAATAACTAAATAAGAATCTGTCATATCTTAAAACTAAGATATGTTTCACTACATTTGTATAAGATATAAAAGAAATTAGTTGGAATCTTCACTTCCCAGAATTAGAAAACAGCACGCTGAAGCTTTAAAGCATGTTGTCTTTTATCTTATTTTCCACTAACAAATGACAGTAATAGATAGTGCATAGATAAGTAGAATTGAAAAGGATTAGGTATAGAGAAATAAAGAAGAGGTGGCACAAAGCCTCTTTCAAATTCAAATAATAAAACAAAAATTGTTACATACCCAAAGCTTTACTATAGTAGGAATCCCATGATTTCCAAAGAGTATCAAACATGTAGTCCTGTAGATGGTAGGAGATGAAATTTCTTATTCTGTCAGCGAAAGACATCTGGTCGCTAAGCTCTGATAAAACCGCAGGAACATAGGAGGGAGGGTACGGAACCTTCCCACAGTGCTTCTCCACTGTTGAGGCTGGAGAAAACCTCAAGGAGTAGACAAAAGGAATTCCCAGCTTTAAAGCTATTATATCACCACAAGGAAATACTGGATCTGATACCAGAACTTCAAATTTGCTTTTCTTTATCTTTTCCATCAACTTTTGATTTTGAAGAACACCGTCACAGAGTTCTCTGGACACCATGTGGAAATCCTTGATGACTTTAGCCATTTCCTGATAGAATCTCCAAATAGTTGAAGGAGATGGTCTATTTTCTAGCCATGTCAAAACAAAGTTCTTGATCACTCCTTCTATTCTTTCTTTGCCAAAGGGCACCTTATATATTTCAAATGTCAGAGATGTGTTATAGGTTGGGGTGATGAAGAGTGCACCAGAGGCAACTAAGACAGTAACATTATGCTCTTTTTTTATCAGCTCATCAATGATTATCTTAACATTTAACCAATGACTACCTTCCACTGGCCAAATCAGAACATTCCCACCAAAAGTGGTTCCTAGTATACTTATATGAAGAAACAGCAGCAGAATCTTCTTGTTTAACATGATGTATCTTGAAGTGAAGATTTGATAAGATGTGAAACAAACGAATTCCTGTTTTTCAGGGAAAGAAGGAAGGGCAAAATTAGTTCTCAGTTTGATTCAAACCAATTGGCATCCTTAAGGGCTTTCTCTTTACCAAATGGCATTAGTCATAGTGACTCCACATTTTATGGAAATTACAGGTTTGAAGGTAAAATTTCTTACCTCTCAACCTGCTGCTTCAACTTTAGCATTCTTGCTCTTGATCCTTCTATTGAACTGAATCCTTCAGACCTTTCTTTGCTTCTCATATTTATTTGTACCTAGAGCCCTAACTGTTGATTTAGTTCTATTGAATTGACTGAAGCAATTGAATATCTCAAATCTGCACCCAGACCTTGGTCCTAAAACTTCAGCCAGAACCAGAACTCACTTAGAAATATAGTGATGCTGATGGTATAGGATTTTCAATATTTCTTATGTTTTATACATTCCTATTATCAATATTTGAACATTAGTAGGATAATATTAGAGATAGATAAGATCATTGAGAATATAATATTTATAAAAATGTAAAGAACAAATATAAGTATAACATTTATTATTACTTTACTAATATGGTTAGATAAATATTTTATGTTGATGGATCACTGAGAAAAAATTACAAGTAAATGAATGAAACATATACAGGCAATATATTTAAGAGATTATGAATAATTTAATAGTGTAAATAGGAACTACTTGAAAAGAATTGCTAATTCAAACATTCTTCTATGTAAATTACTGCTTAAAGGCTGGCTAGCCTCTGTGAATAATAGCTACTTTAGATCTAGACTCTGCCTGTAATAATGGTAATGTTTGTTAAGCCCTCAGTCATTGCTCACGGTGTTTTACATACATTAATCTCATTTATTTCTTATTTCAGAAAGATCTAATGAGGCAGGTACTAAAATTACCGCCACATCAAAGAAGGGAGAACTGTTTAAAGAAGTTGAGTAACTTGCCACACTCATACAGCAAATAAAGAAAGGGATTGATGGCATTTTAAGGCTTTCTGACTCCCCTAGGCTAATGTATTTATAGCTAAAAAAGAGTGTCCCATCACAGTGTATCATATGTCTTATTCAACTATAAGGCATCTATAGGAGCAACAGATTGCCTGAAACATGCTGACACACATTAAAATACAAAATATGAATTTCGGTAATACACGTTGGATAATGTCATATCAAATCACCCAAATAAAGTTATCTATATGAAAATTGTATATGTATGTGCATATGAGTTTGTGAATAAGCAAAATTACTCCATTTTATGTTAATAAATCTGCTGGACTGAGAAATTCTTCATTCTGTTTATGTTAATAAATCTGTTATAATGATAAATTCTTTATTATATTAAAATACAATATTTCAAAATCAATTACTATTGTTTATTAGTACTAGTAATCACAGCACACTCTACTAGGTGAAAGATAAATAAAAGAGGTAGTTCTCAGATTTAATTTAGCCTACCAGTGCAATATAATAAAATAATATAAATAACTGTAACAAAAATCAGAATAGTGTCAATTGTGTAAAGAATTTAGATTTTAAAACTATGTAGAGTAAAGAATCCTAGCTTAAACTTATGCAGTTTAAAATGTTTGAGACTCAGTTTCTTCATCTGTAAAATGGAAATTAAAAATTTAAGAAGATTTTTGTAAGTATAAAAATAATACAACAAAATTAAAGAATATAACACATGTTGGCATATAATAAATGCATAGTTATGCAATAAATGTTAAACATTATTATATAATAATATTTAAAAATATGAGATAGATATATATATTTAAATAACTAAGAGTAATATTAAGCAACAAGGGTAGAGTTTGGATGCTTAAAATCTATAATTTTCCCTTTTTAATCCCTTCTTCTCTTAACCAGAGAAATGACAAGTGTCTTCACATGAAATAACACAGATAAAATGTTTTCAGAGTTCTAGAAATTCAAGATTGCTGCCAGAATTTGGGGTGGCAGAAGCGTGGCACAGGGAATACAAAAATGTTTTCATGAGAGATGTGGTATTTGAAGCTCATCCCAGCGTATGGAGCATCTGGACTCGAGGGATGAGTCCAGAGGACAGTCAAGGAGAGAGACAGTGCATCAAAGGTAGCCAGTGTTACTTCACAAAATCATAAATGAACTACGACTTTTTTTTCAACATCTTCTTGGAAATGTGACCAACATTAAGAAATTCCACCTTATAGATCAAATTATCAAGGTTCAGTTTTAGATTGGCTCATATTCTTGATTTCAACAACAACAAAAAAACAAAATGAAGAAATTCTATTGACCATATAGGTTTAAAGAGGCTGCAAACAAAATAATTTTCCAAAAACTTATGATTTTATTTATTCTGATCTTGAAATCACTGAAGAAATAATCTATTCTTTCCAGAAAAATGTTGAAAAAGGCTAAATATATGATTACTCTATCTCTAACTTAGGTGGGTCCAGAGAAAAATTTTACACAACTGAACAGCTTATGCAAATATTTTATTGTAGATAATGATAATAAAAGATGTACTTATTAATTGTGCAAAAAAGGAGCAAGCATGGCATTTACATTGCCATTACTGGCTTTGTAACAGGATAACAGGGTTTTCTTTAGAGAAAGTTTGTTTTCTCTCTTCCTCTTTTTTTATAGATAAATTTTAACTTTGCATGAAAATCTTTTACATATATAAAATACATAGAATTTATAATATATAAATGGGAAAAATATACTATACAATATTAAAAAAATAAAATTCCCACCAAAGAATGGTATCTTGTTGCTTGATGCTCTTGCAATCTTAATCACTGTAGCAAACACTTGTGAACATTTTGCCTGCCCTTCAGCATACATCATATACCACTTTATCTGTAACTTCATATGTAGCTTAATGGAGGTGCAAATGCACTCTCTGCTTGTAATTATAAGAAAGAGATGTATCTTTAAAGAGGCCAACAAGGTCACATATACATAAAGCTCTCAATTTATTCCTCTATAAAATATTCCCTTGATTTTTATAAAATTATTCTGAAATGCAAAATCTGGAGTAAGCTCAAATTATTTCAAAATACAATCAAAAAGTATTTCAACAGGAAACACCTAAAGAACCAAAAGTTAACCCACAATCTTATAATAAATTAATGTTTCATTTAGAAGAAAATATACAATTAATCAAGGTGTACATTATACATTACTTGTTAGGCAGAGTTTCATATTTCTTACCTGAACTTTCCAGCAGGAACTTTAATAGCAGTTATTTGCCACCAGGGAGAGGTTGAACTTAAATAAATCCTCACTGGGAAAGAGTAATATGATAAGGAACACGGAATATGATCTTAAAGGGAGAGAAGATTGTTTATATTTGTTTGCTCGTTATATTCCCTGCCTATTGCATTATGCAGCAGATTAACATTTTGTTAGAAGTGTTATCCTTCCACGGTTCCACTGGCAAGTATTTGAATTGATTATTTTCTTTGTTATCATAATCCTCTGCCCACTTCTCCCGGCTCTCATTATGTCTGTAAGTATCTGAAAAAATGGCTAGTAATGATTACTTTTTTACTAATCTTAAGATATTATTAAGATGTACATGAAGTTAACATCACTCAATCTCAAACAATAATATAATTAATATTATAAAAAGAAAACTTTAAAAAATCAAAGAATCCTTTTTTGGCTGGGCCCTAGGCTGATGGGAGCCGGTATGTTAATTCAGAGATAGAAGCTAAGGCAAAGCTGAATTGTTCTGTGTAGTGAAGAAAAAAACACATTTGAAACATCTTAGGTAAACCTTGCTAGTTCATTAACCTTCTCCATTTATTAAAAGGTATAATTTAGATCACTGAATAAGTGTTTTAGAGCTGCACACCTTTGTTATGTAACATCCTTGGCAATGAAAATTACCATTACTTTCTTTGTGTGCAGTCTTTATAAAGGAGAATTAAAACATTTAATTAATTTAGTATTCCACTGGAAGGTTGAAAATATGTCATATTTAGTAATAACTAAGTGATGGGATAGAACAGCATCATTTATTGTTTTCATTGATAACCAAATATAGCAGTCCTTTTCATAAAGATAGTAAGTTAGGAATAGTTCCTCAAAGACAGACTTTGTGTGATGGCAATGGAGAGTGAACAAAGTGAAAGTGGAGGCATCAAAGGGCTTCAGGTTCAATTCTATTGTGTTACACATACCTTGGTACAAATATTCTTTACTAATTCATGGATTTCAGGTTCAATCTAGATAAAGGAAAATCAGTGCATGATTTAATCATGATTGCTAATATAATTCACCTATCAGCTAAATGAAGTAAGTCTTCAAGGAAAACTTTCAGGATGAGCCCTGAGATTTAAAAAAAAGGTTTATTAGTCTTTATATACCTAATAACTTCTGCCTTCATAAATGGAAGACTTCATGAGTCATAATTTCTGTGATTCTCACCTTTTCTACTAAAAATGCATTAGAACATGCTCTTTTAAACTTGCCATTATAAAAGGTAATGTTCAGGTTAACAATTTTTTTCCTTCCAAAATGCCTGTGTGTGGTATATGTGTGTTTGTTTCTTATATATTTTCCTATAAATTATTTTTCATTATGTGCTAAAATAATGAGCTCTTTCAATATACACATGTCCTTAATAACCCAAAAGATTTTCCTTGATAACTACGAAGAAAACAAAATATTTTCTTGTTTTTGGGGATCTCAGTATTGTGAAATCCATTTTTAAGAAAATATTTTTCATATCATTTTTACCTCATCATTTTAGTCAGACATGTTATCTATTGCTGTAAAACAATTCATCCCCAAATTTTGTAGCTTCAAACTACCATTTTATTTACTACCAATTCTGTGGGTCAGCAGTTTGGATTGTACTCAGTTGGGCAGTTCTACTGATTTTGCTGAGTTTCCTACACACAGCTGAAGTCATCTGGTGTTGACTGTTGGCTGCCTAGTTCTAGCGACCAGCTAGCTGTAACTTTTTTACATGTCAGATTCAGAATAATGTTCTAAGAAAGAGAGGATAAAAGCAGTTGGACTTCTTGAGGCCTGTGCTTGGAAGTCACGATTTACTTATGTAGAATTTTATTGGTCACAACAAGTTACCTAGCTAACTCTAGAGTCAAAGTGGGGGAGAAATTATATCAGCCATGTTGAAAAATGTCTACTACACAAGGCATTCTCAAAGAACTACTCAAATTTAACCTTTCCTTAATGATTCTCTTTTCCTTGTGATCAGTTTTACACTTTGCTAATTTCAGTAGGAATTTTGTTCTTATTGTATATTAAATTTTATGTCATTTAACATTTATTGAGAATTTATAATGTGCTAAGTAATTTATTTTTACTAAATAATTAGTTATCACAACAATCTTTTGAGATAGTGTCTTAGTTTCCGGGCTTTAAACCAATACCATACAATGGGTTGGCATAAACAACAGGAATTTATGGACTGTCAGTTTTGAGGCTAAGAGAAGTCCAAAACTGAGGTGTCATCAAGGCAATCCTTTCTCCTCGAAGACGCTTTCTGGAGCTGACTGTCAACATTCCTTTGGTGCTTGGCTTTTCTGTCTTCTAGCAATGCACATGATGATATCTTCTCCTTTCTCCCCTGGGTTCCATTGACTACTGGCTTCTTCCTGTGGTTCTTTCTTTCTATGTATTTCATTCTACTTGTAAAGAACTCCAGTGACACAGATGAAAGGCCAACCTGATTCAGCTGGGCCAGACTGTAACTGAAATAACATCTTCAAGAGATCCAATTTGCAATGGGTTCACACCCACTAGAATGTGGACCAAAGCCAAGACCATATCCAAATGGGTACAAAGTTAAACCCCCCACAGGTAGGTAATATTTTCTCCTTTTCCAGAAGAAAAGTTATCTACCATTGTCATTTAGAGATTTAGTAACACTGCCAGAATTTGAATACAGGCCATGTGATTCTAAAGTCTGCGTACATAGCCAAAATATGATTTAAAGCAATTTTTAACATGCATGAAGTTTTAATGGAATATAGATATTGTTCGCACTGACAGAACGAGATTTGACCTATCTTGACTCCGAGGCTCATAAATAACTGGAGTGTGAATTGCCTTCAACTGTTACCTATTTGGATGTTAGTAAATTCCTTTCACTCATCTTTCCAATACCAATGAAAATATTTTAAGCATATTAGCAATATATTCTAGGAACATTGTCAAAAAATGCAACACAATGTGGTGGGTTCATTGCAGTAATGATTTACTAATAGGAAGTCCATTAACTGACCTAAGGAATTGAAACAATTTAAATGATTATTTCTATATATGGAAAAAAGGGCAGTTGACAAAATTTGACACTCAATTATAATTGACAAAGAAAGTATTCAGTTAAAGGGGAATTGATATTAAATTAATATGACATAAATCAGCATCTTAATTTATTATATTTTTAGAGTAATTGCCACAATTTTAAAAATAAGATGGGAAGACAACCATCTTCCTTACTAATAAATACATCATTGGGTGTATTGGAAATAAAATTAGATAAGAGATAAAAATATTAAAAAAGAACTATTCTATTTTTAATTGCAATTCATATGGAGGCATATCTGGAAAGATGCTACAAAGCACAAGAGAATATAAATAAGGGAAAATAGCAGGATATAACATTAAAACTGAAAGAAGAGTGGACTTAAGTTACACTGGAAGTAATAACCCATTCATAATACCAAAAACAACAACAAACAGATAAAATTACTAGGCATAAATTTAACAAAAAAAGGTGCAAAAACAATCTGAGAAAAAATTATAAACAATAGAGAGATGCATGAAAATGTATTGTTTTTTTATATCTATTGTTCGAATCAAAATCCAATTTGCATAACTAAAGATGATATTAACATTAGTTTTTAATTTTTTTAATTAGGGAAGTGGTGGATTTACAGAAAAATAATGTAAAAGTGCAAACTTCCCTTATACCTCCCTATTGTTGACACTTTGCATTGGTATGGGACCTTTGTTACAATTGATGAAAATAATAATAAAATTATACTATTAACTACAGTATACAGTTTACATAAGGTATAATATTCCCATATATAAATCTATTATTAACACCTTGCATAAGTGTGGTACATTTGTTATAATTGATGAAAGAACATTTTATACTAGTACTGTTAACCCTACTGTAGCATCATTTATAATAGGGTTCACTGTATTATGCAGCCCTATGTTTTATCTTTTAATTTTTATTCTCATAACATATTATATGACTCCAAATTTATCACTTATAACCACAGTCACATATATAACTTAGTACTGTTAATTAATTATATTAACAATAATGTGCTGCCATCACCACCATCCATTTCCAAAACTTTACAATCAACCTAAGACAACTTACTCAATGGGCAAAGTTATTTGTAAACCACATATCTGATAAGGGTTTCCTACCCAGAATATATAAAGAAATCTTACAACTCAAGAATAAAAAGACAAACCATCCACTTAAAATATGGGCAAAAGACTTGAATTAGATGTTTCTCCAAAGAGGATATGCAAATGACTAAAAAGCACATGAAAAGATGCTGAACATCACTAGCTATTAGGGAAATGCAAATCAAACCACAATGAGATACCATTCTACACCCACTAAAATGGCTACTATTAAAAAAAATCCACAGAAAATAGAAAGTGTTGGGGAGGACATCTAGAAATAGGAGCACTTATTCATTGCTGGTAGGAATGTAAAATGATGCAGCCACTGTGGAAGACAGTTTAGGAGTTCCTCAGAAAGCTAAGTATTGAATTACCATATGACCCAACAATGCCTCTCCTAGATATATACCCAAAAGGAATGAAAGCAGGGACTGGAACAGATATTTGCACAACAGTGTTCATAGGAGCATTTCACAATTCTCAGACATTAATTTGTAGTCACAGTTATAAAATATATGAACCCTCAAAATCTTAACACTTTATTTAAGGGCCTTGGGACTTTGGTAATCAGGTGCAATGTACAACACTAGCTATCATTTTGTTTCTAGGAATTGATATTAACTCTACAAGACTATCTTTAGTTTTAAAAACCCAAGCACAATTAAATATTTAATAGTCTCTTTCATTAAAATCATTTTTACTGGATTTCAAATGTAGAACATAGTTAGCATGAGTGCCTAGCAAACAAAGCTCTTTGGTATATTTAAAAATTATTTTATTCTAGTTTAGTTTACTTTTTCAGTGGTCCTTCTTGCTCCTTTACTGTCTTCAGACACTATCAGTACCTCTCAGTCCAATAACACAATTTCTTGCCATGCCTGCCATGGAAACACAGTTGTGTCCTCAGTTATGACTCCTGTAAAATTAATTCCTTTATTTAGCCTAATTTATATAATTCTTATAAATGTCATACCTGGAGAGGGGTGGGGTAGTGTGCTGAGATGCATCATATAAAATTGACTAGGCCTGTTACACCAAAAGAAGATAGATGGAGAACACAGAGACATTTAAAATATCAATCACAAAATATTATAAATCCCAGTAACTCACACGATTCAATTCAAATTTTAAATCTAAATACCTTGTGGGAAATATCATCTAAATATCTTAAAAATATAACAAGGTCAATTCTTATCTCTACAGTAATAGATAAAAACAAGACCTCTCTAGTTTCCATGACATCAATTTAAAGTAATTACACAAACACAGGAAACAATCTCATGGAAATCCATTCTAAGAGGTGAAAAAAATAAAATGAATGATGGTATGAATTACTGTGTGTATAAAGAGATACATATTATAGTATTAAAATGACATTGATCAAAAGATTAAAATCTGATACAGTAAATTTGGAGACAAACTTCATAATAACTAAAATAACTCCACATTTATTGTATAAAAAACATGTCAGAACCTTCTTTTACTATAATTACAGATGTAACAACATATTAATTCTTAAAGAAAAGAATGCAAAGTTGTTATTTCTCATAGCCTAATGGCTTCCACCAGTGTGGAGGGGATCACATAGCATCTGTTTTCCTAGGTACTCATAATGGTATAGAAAGAACTGCTCAATATAAAGGAAAACCATCACAAGAAAATCCTTTGTCATCCTGGTACTTTAAAGTTGCACAGAATGTTTAGCTGCAAAAAAAAAAAAAAAAAAGAGGAAAAATTCAGTTTGCAAAACTTTTAAAGAAAGACCCTGATGACTTCTTTCCAATAATTCTATTTTTAAAGAATTTCTTCTGTCTCTTGAAAGCTATGGCAATTATTTCCCATGTGATAATATTAAATATTATTTCAAAACTGTTATCTGCTTTCCATGAGGATATTTGAATAAAAAAAAAAGAATCTCAAATAGAAATAAACCTGTAATCATAGACTTAGGAAAGAAGAACAATATAATTTGATAGGGCTATAAAATTTGATAGACAATATAATCCGATATTGCAGTATATAATTTTCTAAAGTAGTGTAGAGGTTAATTATAAAATAGCTTAGCTCTTTCTAGAATTAAAGCATTTTTTCCTTAAAAAAAATAAACTACTCTTTGAGTTGTGAAACGTATAAGCGAATGTAACCTGAGAGTGATGATAAGCAAATCAGGTGCTTAATTTACAGGATAGTTGCATGAAATTATACCAAAATATCTTAATTGGAATAAATAGAATTATAAAGAACTAAAAAAAATTTAAACAAGTTCATTCTTCTTGTTAATATGAGATTTCAATTCTATAATGAGCTTCTTAAAATTAAAACTATGATAGTGATAAGAGTTCCCTGAAGTCTTTGGTTGAGTGGTGATGTGCATATGCATGTGAAAAAACAACTGTGACTGGACAAAAAAACACAGAAATAAGTAGGTGGTACAGGAATAGTTCATAGGTACTTGCCAGAGTGGAAAAATCTCCAGACATTTTAAGCAGAGTCCTTAAATGTGTATTGTCTCAGTGATGCAGCGAAATTTACCCTAAGATCAAAAGCCATTCTGGATGTGATGTAATAAACTTAAAAAAAAACAAGCATCTAATGGATCTAATTCCAGGTATATCTTTATTAGAATAAATATCCCAAATATTTATAAAGACACACAAGCGCACAAATTCAACAAATTAAAATTCATAATTAAAGCTGTGAGGCTCAGAACAAAGCATAAATATGTGACTAATAACCAGGAGAAATATCATTCATAAAATAAACTCACAGTAATGACATAGATGATCAAATTAGTAGACAAGGACTTTAAAATAGAAATTACAAATAGCTTATGTTTAAGAAGATAACAGGAAAGCATGAGAATGATGAGGAGACAAAGGATCTCATGAATGATCTGTATTAAATTTATAGAGGTTACAGTTACAATATCGAAAAAAATATATTGGGGTAGGATTAACAGAAGATTAGAGACAATATAGAAAAATCTAACAAACTCAAAGTCATTGTAATAAAAACTATAAAAAATGAACATATAGAGAAAAATAACCAATTCTCCAGGGTGGGTGTGTGTG
The DNA here is from genome assembly GCA_004026745.1 of Myrmecophaga tridactyla. Classification (NCBI taxonomy): domain Eukaryota; kingdom Metazoa; phylum Chordata; class Mammalia; order Pilosa; family Myrmecophagidae; genus Myrmecophaga; species Myrmecophaga tridactyla. Next base: position 4,111 of record PVIY010001393.1, on the reverse strand, counting down.
TGTGGGGGGGGGAAGCTCAGACATGCCTAGGTTACATATTATTAGAGTCTCTGAAGGAGAGATCACAGACAAAAACAAATAAAAGAAATAGTAGCCAAAATTTTACAAATTTGATGAATTCCATCCATATACACATAGATCCTAGAAGCTCAACTAATCTGAAATAAATAAATAAAGAATGAATGAAAGAAAGGAAGGAAGCAGGGAAGGAAAAAGGAAAGAAAGAGAGAAAAGAAGGGAGGGAAGAAGGAAGGAATGAAGGAAAGAAGGAAGGAAAAAGAGAGAGTAGGAAGGGAGGGATGGAAGGAAGAAGGAAGGAAGGAAAAAAAGAAGGAAGGATTCACCCCTAGGCATGCCATAATCAATATATTGGGCATCAGTGATAAAAAGAAAATCATAAAAACAGAGGAAAAATGTTAAAACATGTATGGGGGAGTGAAAAAGGACAACAACAGACTTCTCATTATGAGCAACGTAAACCAAAAACAGTGAAATAGCATAAATTCAGTAGCCAAAAGGTTGGGTGGGAAACTGCTAAGCTAAAAGTACGTGTCAAACAAATATATATATATGTATTTTTTAAAATAAAGACTAAATAAAGACTTAATTCATTAATGCAAAAGTTAAGATGATTAATCTTCTGCAGACAAACACTTTAAAAAATGTAAAAGAAGTCCGTCGAGTAGAAGGAAAAAATATATCTGATGAAAATTCGAATCTACACAAATGGAGAGTATGGGAAATGTCAATTATGTGTGAATATAAAAGACATTTTTCATATTTCATTTAATATCTGTAAAGCTTAAATGATTGTTCAAAGCCAAAATAACAGCAATGTATTGTGAAGTTTATAACATATGTAGAAGTTAAATATGTGACAGCCATAGCTCAAAATATGGGAAGGGAAAAAGAAATATATTGTTGTGAGATTGTTATACTAGTGGTGTGTCTTAGATTGCCAGAGCTGCTATTAAGAATATCATACAATAGGTTGGATTAAACAACAAGCACTTATTGTTTCAGTTTTGAAGATTGGCAATCCAAAATTAAGATGTCAGCAAGACCATGCCTTCTCCTAGAATAGGTAGCATTCTGGTGATGGCAGCCCTTTATTACATGGCAAGCTGCTTGTTTCTCTCCTCCTGTGGCTTTCTTTGACGTCTGGCTTTTACATGTTATGGCTTCTCTGCATATGAGTTTCCTCTCTTTCTAAAGTCCCCAGTAATATGAATTAAGATCCACTCTGATTCAATTTAGCAACACCCTAATTAATAATTACATCTTCAAAAGATCCTATTATTAATGGATTCACACCCACAGGAGCACAGATTAAGATAAGTCATTTGTGACATGTATAATTCAATCCCCAACAAGGTGAGATGGTATAATATTATTTGAAGATATACTGTGATAAGTTAAAGATACATACAATAAAGACACGTACCTTAGAGCAAACACTAAAACAAAAAATAGCCAAAGAGGAATGTCTAATAAGCCAATGAGAATGATAAAATGGAATAATCATAAAAAATTCTCTATTAATGTAAATGAAGTTAGAAAAGAAGGAAAATGAATTTAAAAAGAGATGAGATAAGTAGAAAACAAATAGCAAGACGTTAAATTTCAACTCAACTGTAAAGATAAGCACATTAAATGTAAATAGTCTAAATAATATTCTTTAAAGTTAGATATCTTCTGGTTGTGTTTTTTTCAAACACTAAACTATAGGCACCCAAATATATATATAAAAAGATTAAAAGCAAAATAAGAATAGATATTCCATGCTAACATTAATATAATAAAATTGGAGTATTTATATTAATGTCAGATAAAGTAGATTTCAGAACAAAGAATATTTACTGGGGATAAAGGGAGTCATTTTATAATTAAAAGGAGTCAATTCATTATGAAGACATAACAATCCTACAAATGTACGTACCTTATAATAAAGTTTCAAAATACATGTAGCAAACTGATAGAAATAAAGGAGAAATAAAATCCAAAATTATACTTGATAATGTCATCAACCTTCTCTTGACAATCGATAGAACAATCAGACAGAAGATCAACAAGGAAATGTATCTATATTGTCTCATGGCAAAGTATTTGTAAAAATATGGCATTTTTGCTATATCTTACAATAAATCCCATGCCTCTATAACATGTTTTGTCTTAGCTTTTTCTCCCTGTATTAATTTTGTAAAATTTTCTTTCTTACTGTTTTCATTTTCCTGATATATTTTTGCCCAAGCCTTTATCTTTGTTAAATTTTATTTCAGGTGAACTTATTGTAAAACACATTAAACTGGATTTCTAACTTCAATTTCATAGGAATTGTTTTAAATCATTTAATATAAAGTATTCTGAATAATTTTAAAGGGAGGTATAACAAGGTGCAAGGGTAGTTCAGGTATTTCTTGCCTGCCATGCAGGAGACCCAGGTTTGATTCCTGGCCCATGCCCTTCCAAAAAAAAAAATTCAACAAATGGGGTTGTAATAATGGGATAGTCACATGGAAAAAGAATGAAATGTGACCCCTACCATACAGCATCTGAAAATAAAAAGTAAAACAAATAAAGAGAGGTATAACAAAAACTAATCGAACTATTACCTATCTACAGAAATTAAGCAATGTAATACAATAATTCTTCCATATTGCTTTCCTGCTCTTTAGCTTCTCATAATCCTGAATTGAATCCTCAGAATTCTCTTAAATTTCTCTGTATGGTGATTATTTATGTTTTTATCATTAAACAGCATATAATATTATTTATTTATTTTAGTGTCTATATACAATATTCCTGTTAATTTTATTAAATGTTTTAATATATATGTGTACATATATTTTTATATATAGACAGATATGTAGATATATTTTTATATATAGATAAAAGAAATAGGTTAATGTAAGGTTAAGTCTAACTATTAATTGAAATAAACATTAAAAAACTCATGTAAATGAAAAATATAGAAGAGAAAATGTAAAATAGTTGATAAAGTATCTTAATCAGGAGGGGTAAATGGAGTTAAAGTGTCACGGGGTATTTTATTATGCAGAAGAAAGGTAAAAATTCTGATCAATTTTATGCATTGACAAGTTAAATAAGGAAGTTACATAAGAAATGGGCAAATAAGTTACAAAAACTGACACAAGAGATGATAGTAACTCTGTTTGATCCTATGATCAAATGCAATATTGAGTCAGTGGTAAAATACACTCCCACAAAAAACATTCCAAGTCTACACCAGAGGGATTCCTAGGTAAGCTATACTAAATATTCAAAGAGCAGGTAATTCTAAATTTTCATCTATGATGGTAGGTAATTATAGTATCAAAATATGATTCAGAAAGTACAAGAAAGGGAAATTACAGAAAAATCTCAGCAAATATAGAGGCAAACAGTAAAAAAAAATATTGGGAAAAAATTCAGCAATGTAAGCTTCAAGTACAATTCATAATTATCTCAGTAATTCAAGTTTAACATTCAAAAAATCAATTAATGTAATCCACACTACTAACATATTAAAGGGGAAAATCATAACAATTGGAATAAATGCATATAAAGCCTCTATTAATATTAGCCATTCATGATTCAAAAGCAATTATAAAAAACTAAAATGAAAAGAAACATTCTTAACTGCATAAGGGATATCGACAAGAGAGCAAACTCTTCCAAAGAATATATTGTTAAAGATTGAAGAACTAGCAAAACTAAACTACATTTTTTTGGTGAGCAACATATATCTAGTAAAAAAAAGTTACACAGAAAAAAATAAAAGGATTCATGATAAAAAAAAAAAGGGAGGATAGTGTTTACAGCAGGTTGAGTTATGTTTGCCAGAAAAACATATTCTTAATTTTAATCCATTCCTGTGAGTATGAACCCATTGTTAATAGGACCTTTTGAAGACATTATTTTTAGTTAAGTTGTGAGCAACTGAATGAGGATGAATTTTGTTCTATTACTGGAGGGCTTATAGCAGAGGCCACCTGAAGAGACCCACTGGTGAGGAATAAAAGCTGGAACCAATAGAACCAGGAAGAGAAAGGAGGGAACATTGCTATTTGCATTACCATGTGACTATAAGCTAAAGACCCACATATTGTTG